>JAODAL010056743.1:0-23100 GCA_025379985.1 Phyllomedusa bahiana | reverse complement strand
ATCTTTTGTAAATGGTGGGCCCTGTGTTATCTATCTTGATGTTACCTTTTTTGTCTCCTGTTTTTGATGAAAAGATGGATGTGATCTCTTTACCCAAAAAATGTCGACTATTATTAGGCTTGGTGCATTTTTTTAAAAAAATTATAGTAGGGGTGCTTTGGGAAAATTAAAAAAAAAATTTTGAGATTTCGGTTCAATATTTTGATCAAAAGATGTTTAAGTCCCCCGGGACTTTCAAGTGATCTCAAATGGGCAGTCTACACTATCTTTTCCCTCTCAATAGAGCCCATTCGGGCCTTCCACGGGGGTCACCGACCTCTTTATCCGGAAAAAAAAAATTAAAAACCCCCCAACCTGCAAGCGCACTTCTTATGACACCCTGTGAGAGGGGGCAGGTGCAAAAAATAAAAAATGGAGGCCCCCCTTTCCCCCCCCATTAGGTTAAATAAATTTAATAAAAAAAAAACTTGGTTTGACAAAAACACTTTAAAAAAAACATATGAAAACCTTGGTGCCACTGGCAGGGCTGCGGACACATATAAAACAGTATATATCACTTGTACAACGCACCCCACTCCAGTGGCACATACTGCAAAAAGGGCAATACATTACGTGGGGTGCGTGTGTAATGTGTGTATTTTTTATATTAAATTTTTTTATATATATGTGTGTATAAGAAGTGCAGCTTGCGGTTGGGTGTTTTTTTATTTTTTTCTCTCTGGTTAAAGGAGGTGGGGGGACCAGTGAGGGCCTGAAGGGTCTTTGGAGGTAAAAGATGTGTAGGACTGCCCTATTTGAGATACTTTAAAAGTCGGGGCAGTTAAAAATCTTTTGACAAAATATGTAAAACCGGAATCTCAAAGTTTTTTCATGTATGATAGACAGCATAAATGCTTCTTTAGGGATTTCCACGTAATGTATTGGAAAATTAAAGAACACAACCAAATTGTGGTTGAGACCTGCTTGTGGTAGTGTGCTAAGAGATCCAAAAGACAGCAGCAGCAAATTGAGGTCTTGCAAACTTTACTTACATTACAAAACTTAATTATGCAATTCTACAGATCAGCCGTACAGATCCACATGGTCTTAGTCACAAAGTCTTCTATTTCCTCCAAGCCTCAGTGTTCCACTTTTTTTCTTTGGTCTGAATGAAGGGGAAAACTCCTATACAGAACTAAAAATCTGTGTCTACAAAAAGTATGCAATTTAAAGTATCAACAACTACAATAGCATTCGGGTAAATAGCCTTTCTTAAAGGGGAAAAATGCAAAATATAAAGGATAACTTTCGGCTTTTGTCTCCCTCCCGGGGTGATCCAAAGTAATCTTCAGCACTGAAATGTCCAAGTGCTCTTTACTAGAGTGGCAGGCTTGCTAGACAACGTTCACCTCGCTGCTGTGATGGCTGTTTGGGGTGTGTGCTATGGCAGCACACAGAGCTGAAGAGCAGGATACAGGAGGTATTAAATGAGATTGTGGCAAAACCCCTTTAACTAACTATGTGAGTTACTGATGGCCTTCTGAAGAGAGGTAGCCAGTCCCTGGTCCACAGCTATCCTATGGCCAGGGGACCTCATAATGCTGGAACCCTCTAAAATTGGCAGCTACTAACTACAACTAAACTGACCTGCCTAAGGCAACATGTGACACTGGCACTTAAAAGTCAGTACTATAAACAGTGTAATAACTATATATACATAAAGGCAAATCTCAAAAACTATATTGGACCACTGGTAGAATGGTCACACCATTGTACAATTGAACATATGTTCAGTAAAAAAAATTATTTGGATTTTAGCAGTAAATCTGAACCGTACACTAGTTTCCTACACGGACTTAAAGGATGTTAGGGCCCAACTTTAAAAAAGAGAAATGACATGCTATAGGACCAGGTACACACTGCTAATGAGTATGTGCAAGACTTCTCTTACACATGGCAACAGGTTTTACTCCCAATTTCAGTAGTAACTAAAGAACTTCCCTTGGCAGTTGCAACATGATATCAGGACCCCTAGTAATAAAAAGCCCCGCCCCCCTTCAAGTCTAAAAAACAATCGCCCATTCTTATTGAATGTCATGAGCCCTTTTGTTTGAAGTGCCCCCCCCCCCTCATTTTCCTGTAATTGTAGCAGCCCTACACTTCTCTTGTAGTCAAGGCATAGTCCTACTTATCTCCCTTTTAGTCACAGCAATTTGCATCTTCTTTGTATTAACCAATTCACATGCATTATAGTGCACTTTTAGACTGAATGTGAAAAATAGACAATGAAAATCCACTAATACCCCATGCAGCACCTTCATAATCACTGTAATGCTGCATTGCTTAGCTTAAAGGGGTATTCCGATCACATTGATTAGCTTTCATCACTGGAAAGGTAAACAAAAACTATTATCAAATACAATACTGTTCCAATGCTTGCTTAAGATATGTTCACACGGTGTATTTGCACTTTATAAGCAGCGAAATGCGCGCCACAATTACAGTAATTCATAGCTCTCATAGAGAACTATGAATTATGCCCCATCTCCCTGGGTGTATTGTACGCCCGTGGAGAGAAGTGACATGTCAATTGTTTGCGGCGCCTATGCGCCGCTGACAATGCATGTGCATGGGCCACCCATGCTTTGGAAGTATGCGTCGATCAGCACATGCTTCCAAATCACCTGGCGTATTGCGGCGCGTACAGTATGCGCACTAAATACGCCGTGTGAATATACCCTTAGTTTTAGAGCTAGGGTGTGTTTACAATGTAAAAGCTTTCAAATACGAAAACCGTCTGTAAAACCGATTGAAAATCTGTGTCGTGGGGACATGCCCTTACAGTTCATATCTCCTGCTTGTTTACAGAAGTTTCTCTAGTTTTTGACCACCTCTCTCTGCTCTAGCCCTGTTGGAGATGGTGACACATTTCCTACTGTGTCTTATCAGCAGGATGAATTGACCTGGCCTCTTTAAAAGTTGAGAGTTGGACCACACCAATCTAATATAATTTTTTCAAGCCTGGATAAACTTTTTAACCACTTGGTATGAAGGATAATTGCACACATTGCTGAATATAAAAGTATGTTTTACGCTGATGCCTAACGTATTTTAATTAACTGCAAATAAATTGATTGAAATGTATTCAAACAGAAACATTTCTACTCCATTATAAAATCCTGGAAAATGAATGGGATGTACAAAATGGGTGTAAAAACAATAATAATAGACAAACAATAGAATAAAACAAGCCTCGATTCGTTTTAAATGATGTCACAGTACGGATGCAATGTCGGTACAATATGCTGGACAGAGCTGTGTCCGTTTTCAAGTGTATGTTTTTAACCTGAAAAGCCTGAACTTTGTGCTGCAAAAGTGAAGACAATATAAAAATGTTGGTTTATAAAGAATATTTTTTCATACACAGTTGTGCAGTATTAGTATGAAGTAAAGATAATATAGTTTTCTGTATATGTTATGTATTTTGTGTTTTATAATAATTATCCATATTTATATCACATCAACGTATTATGCAGCACTTTACATTTCAGAGGGTAAAGGTACAAACAAAATAGACATTAGAGAGTAACAAACTAGTGAATAATTCAAATAGTAGTAGTTATTTTTATTTGTGCATAATCCTTGCACCTGTTTTTTCGGAGTTTGCAGTGCGGATTTATAGAAAAGCTCTGTTGATTACTACCTTTCTGATCCGTCATAGACTTGAAAGCCGAGTGGGCACACTTTCTAGTTTAGGATGACAGCACGGCAGCAATGTTTGAGCTGATTGAACTAATTGGGACAGATTATACAATGATCTAAGTTGTCACACGCTCTTGTTTTTAACCCTTTCATTTTTTACATTTTCACATTTTTTTTTTAGCATCACTGAAATAATTAACCTGATATTTTCCAGCTTCTTTAAACATATAGATTGAGATGGAAACATTTAGCTGGTCAATTAGTGTAATGCTGATTCTTAATGTGCTTTTAAATTTGGTATTTATTTCACATCATTTAGAATGGGTATAGTCATCTAAGGGGTAGGTCACACACTTAGCTTCTGGATGTAGCAAATGAAATCATAGTCATATATAGTATACAGATACTATACAAGCAGGACTGTGTATAATATGTGCTTCTTATTTGTGCTCATTTATTTATTTTTTGTGCTTAAAATTGAATCCTAGTTTATCCTACACCTTGCACTCATATGTTATAAAATTAGAATCTGTTCAAAATATAAACTGTCCCAGTGCTGGCTTTTAATTTTCCTCCCCCATAATGTTATCCAACGTAGCAAATGTATCAGGAAGCTTTTTGCCTCTGACTTGTTATTTTGCTATTCTTTGACAGATTGATCCATATTTATTATTGCTGTCTAAAAGTTGAGTCACAGTTGCTTCAGCTGTGTGATTAATTTGGTGCATCTTTAGACTAGCTTTTTAAGACCAACTATTAATTGTCTTACCTTGCACATTCTATGGCAGAATTTTATTGCAATTGTGTTGTAATTTTGGTGCAGAATCTCACACTGAGGTCACACACCTTTTCACATAATGCCATGACTATCTCTGGCTAATCCACATCCCTTTTTGGTCTGTACACAAAAAGTGTCTTTAGCACATATTCCATGTGTTTGCAACACTGCACCAAAAAATGTGGCACATTTTATGACACATTTCTGGTTCAACCACAATAGTACGTGCGGCCTATGGTTTTGTTTTTTAACTCCTTATTGACATTTGTCACATATTTATGGCATGATATCAGTAAGAGTATGTTCACACGATATACTGCGGTGCGTACAGTACGCGCCGCAGTACATCGTGTCTTTTGGGAGCTCGCGCTGATACGCACGTACTCCCATGGTGCGGGAGGAGAGGGGGGCGGCAACACGCCGGTCCCATTGACATTTATTACTCGCGGCACGTATTTTCTGTGAATAATTGACATGTCACTTATCTCCCCGCACGTACAATGCGATCGTATTGTACGTGCGGGAGAGGAGGCGTAATCCATAGTTTTCTAGGAGAACCATGGATTACTGTAATGGTTTTGCGCACTAATACGGGCGAGATGCGCGCTGAAATTACGCCGTACATACCCTGTCAATGGAGTGGGCTCATTTGCTGAGCCCGCTCCATACACAGCAGGTAACAGCTGATAGATTGCTCCAATCATAATCTTTTAACTCCTTAATTGCAGCTGTAAACATTACTATGTTATCTAGTGGGGAATAGTGGAAACCCCAAAGGGCCTCTAGGCTATCTGCACCCCTGGGCATGACCATGCATGGACTGTTTGTCAGGGAGTAAGACAGAGAAAGAAAGGCAGAAAGCATGGCATATGCAGTCATATACAGTAGCTGCAATGAGGGCTCCAAAACTCAGCTTCACTGGTGGGTCCCAAGAATCAACTGCACAGGTAAGCCCCAAGAATTAACTTCATTGGTGAGCCCCAGGCACCCTTGCCAAACATTGATCTGCACAGCAGCACTATCCCAATAGGTAGGGGGCACTTACTAGCTGTCACTAGGATGTGAACACTCAGCATGCCGCAGAAAGTTTTAACCAGGTCCAAATGTTTAGGTTGCACACCCAGGCTATCAACTAATAGAATAATGAGAGTGGAAGTCTCTTTAGTTTTCCTTTAAAGGCTAGGGATACCTTCAGATATATTTGTGTATTACTGTAATGTACTTATTTTTGTGTACATAAACATTTTTCTTATAGGTCTTTTTTTTGCAAAAGTTTGCTCAGTTTCTCTTCTGAAACCTACATGTTGTCTCATACTGTTCCATCTCATTCAGAGTAAAATCCGACAGAAGAGCCTGACCGATCTGTCTCCAGTTCCTCTATTTCCTCCGCAGAACAAGCTTCGAAGCTGATTTATAACCAAATTGAACTTTGGCTGAACAGGATCCCATGTAATGCTCTATTTAAAACAGTATCAAGTGCAAACAGTGGAGGCAGTGTATGCATATGTGACATATAGCATTGTGCAAAATTTAAAGGCAGGTAAAGAAAAAATGCTGGAAAGTAAGAATGCCTTCAAAAATAGAAGTGTTTATGTTTTTTAATCAAAAATTAAAATAAAATGTCAATGAACTAAATACAAATTTAAGAAATATTTGATCACCATCATTTGTCTTTAAAACAGCATCAGTTCTTCTAGGTACACTTACACAAAGTTTTTGAAGGCTCTCGGCAGGGAGGTTGTTCCAAACATCTTGAAGAACTAACCACAGATCTGTGGATATAGGCCTGCTCAGATCCTTCTGTCTATATCTATTATCTACTGGGCATGCGTGCTAGTCAGGAGGCTGTCGCTTCTATAGTGTAGCCACCCATCGTTCTCCCCGAATGCACTGTTATGCTACTTTGTATAATGTGATGTTTTATTTGGGGAGGAATGTGGGCGGCGACACTATAAAAGCAACAGCCTGCACTTCTGAACTGTAGTCACCAACAGTGCTCTCCCGGAACGAAACATCACACTATACAAAGTAGTGTGATATTGCGTTAAAGGAGTTGTCTCCCTACAGAGTTTCATAGGCTGCATGAATGAAATACTCTGTCACTTCCTGGTTCAGACTGACTAATTTGCATACAGCTCCTGGTGTATTCAACTGTCTGTTTTCAGTTGCTAATTAGCTCAGAAGCTTCTGAAACTGCTAGCAGAAGGTTTTATCTGATCCCTCAAACAAAAGCCCTAATTACAGTTCTGTTTACTTTACATAAATCAAGCCTTTTACTGCCCAGCAGCACAGACACTGCTGAGACCTGTGTGATGACATCACTCACTGCTATCACATAGAACAAACAGCAGGGGGGGGAGAGATATACACAGGTCTGTTACTGAGGGAACTGAAACAGCCAGGGAGGTCATAAATTCACTTGTAGCTCCTTAACAAAAACAGATGAACAAAGCAATATATTTGGAAAATGTCTTTATTTTGTGTTCCCTACAATTTGAAAGCTATTCTTTGTAGCGAGACAACCCCTTTAAGGGATGGTGTTCGACATTTTGACTGGCGTGCCTGCAAAGCATATAACTGTCTACAGGGTATGTACGCTTATCAGAAAGTTGCCACTTTTATAATGTATGTAATAGTAAGGGATGATGTTCTGAATGGAACATCATCAATCACGGCCATAAGCATAATAATAAAAATAAATGTATAAACACACACATCTAAAGTACATACAAAATCAATAAAGTCTATAAAGACAGTTTAGCCCATAGTAAGCCTAATTTATTAAAATAAAAAACAGACAACCACTTTATTAATTTAAACCTGCTATTTTTTCTAAAATGGAGATTTTTACTGCACATTTTGATCAAATTGTATATGCCCATCTACCACATCAAGGTAACCTCATCAGGTAGATCCATATCTATAAATGCCTCTCTCTTTGGGGTCACAGCATACGTTCAGGGCAACAGGTTCCAATCACATTAATTATAAGAAACTGATCCAGATGGGAGCAGTACATGGCCAAGACAAAAGTAGTCACTTTTGCAGAAGCACAATTCCCCCCCAAAATTCCAAAAATTAGCCAGCACATTCAAACAGAAATAAAACAGACACTGGTGCAAACTGATGTAGATATAAGGCTAGGTCTACACTGCATGAGACAAAAAATGGCCCAAATCGACGTTTTTTTTTCCCGATGCGGGACCACGGTTTTTGTCACGTTTTGTGCAAAAACCACTGTTGGTTCTGGTTTTTTTAATGTCGCCCATACAATTGAATTGTATGGGAAGAAAGCGAAAAAACTAAAAGTGGCGGCGTATTATAATACATGTTATATAATATGCCGGCAGCGAAAGACAATCGTAGAAAAAACAACTTGTGGAGGCTATAGGTCGTTTTTTTATTGTCCTCTATGGGGCTGCAGGAACAATCATCTTTTAATCACATTTAAAGTCCTAAAAGTACCGAATAATACGAGCGTATTGCTATGCAGTGGAGATATAGCCTAATGCAAAAAACAAATTCTCCAACAGAAATAACAGCAGCACCAGCTGACTCTAAAACCCATACAAACATCGAATCCATGGAAGATTTAAATTGCTATACTGTCTACATGTAGAAGAGAGATGCATACCTTTAGATGGGGTCCCACCAGAAGAGGATACACAGGTGGGCATACACATGTGATGAAAGTGCTATTACTGTCATAAGATGCTAATAAAGATACTACAATGCTGAATTCAATAAAGAGCATTTAAAAGCTGTATATATTTAAAGACATATTCCCTTATATGTGCTGCAGCGATTCTGAAGAATGGATTGAGAAGGACTAAGCAGTGCAGTGTTAATGTATTTATGGGGCCTGTGATATGACGACTGGCCACCAGGGGACACTATGGTATTGCAGATTTTCTAGCTTGAAGGAGAGCGAGGCTGTAATTCCAGAGGCCAATATAGTATGAGTTTCAGTTCTGTTAAGTGCAATGTAGTATACTGTACAAGAACTATCCATATTTGGGTTGTTAATTTTTAAAGCAAAGATAATGCCACAGATTTTACTTGAATATAGCAACTGGCACTAAAATATATGCTCAGATTATAATTATTATTTTATTTTACTTTATCATTTAGTGCAAAGTAACATGCATTTCACGGCACCGTATATATGACAATACAAAAAGACAATAAAAAAAATTTATGATAACCATGAGCTTCCAGGGAACCTGCCATGTGGTTTATACTGCCCTATCTGAGATCAGGATCGGATAGAGGGGAGGAAGCTGAGCTCTGTGATATGTAGGTTTATATGATTTTATGTTGAATTTGTAAAAATTAAACAGAACTTCCCGCTTACCCCATCCACATACAGGGATTGACAGTTAGCTCTATACACACTCTGAGGCATGGGGAGCTGTCAATCACTGTATGTGGGAGGGGTAAGCAGGAATCCTACTGTCACTTAATGAGCCTGGTCATAATTTACTTTGCTTTTTACTCAGAAATCCTCCTCCAAATCATATAAACCTATATATCACATACATCAGCTACTTCCCCTCTATCATATAACCCTATATATCAGAGCTCAGCTTATCTCCTCTATCATATAACCCTATATGCCACAGAGCTCAGCTTCTCTCTCTATCATATAACCCAATATATATCACAGAGATAAGCTTCTCTCCTTCTATCATATAACCCTATATATCATAGAGCTCAGCTTCTCTCCTCTATTATATAATCCTATATGTCACAGAGTTCAGCTCCTCTCCTCTATCAGATAACCTTATGTATCACAGAGCTCAGCTTCTCTCCTCTATCATATAACCCTATATATCACAGAGATCAGCTTCTCTCCTTCTATCATATAACCCTATATATCACGGAGCTCAGCTTCTCTCCTCTATTATATAACCCTATATATCACAGAGCTCCGCTTCTCTCCTCTATCATATAACCCTATATATCACAGAGCTCAGCTTCTCTCCTCTATCATATAACCCTATATATCAGAGAGCTCAGCTTCTCTCCCTATATCATATAACATATATATCACAGAGCTCAGCTTCTCTTCTCTATCATATAACCCTATATATCACAGAGCTCAGCTTCTCTCCTTCCATCATATAACCCTATATATCACAGAGCTCAGCTTCTCTCCTCTATCATATAATCCTATATCACAGAGCTCAGCTTCTCTCCCTCTATCATATAACCCTATATATCACAGAGCTCAGCTTCTCTCCTTTATCATATAACCCTATATATATCACAGAGCTCAGCTTCTCACCTCTATCATATAGCCCATATATCACATAGCTCAGCTCCTCTCCTCTATCATATAACCCTATCTATCACAGAGCTCAGCTCCTCTGCTCTATCATATAACCCTATATATCACAGAGCTCAGCTCCTCTCCTCTATCATATAACCCTATCTATCACAGAGCTCAGCTCCTCTCCTTTATCATATAACCTTATGTATCGCAGAGCTCAGCTTCTCTCCCTCTATCACATCCTGCTCTCAGATAGGACAGCATAAACCAATGGTTCCAGCCATTGATGGCATATTGATAAGATAAGCCATCAAAGTCTTATACACTCACCGGCCACTTTATTAGGTACACCATGCTAGTAACGGGTTGGACCCCCTTTTGCCTTCAGAACTGCCTCAATTCTTCGTGGCATAGATTCCACAAGGTGTTGCAACGATGCTCAATTGGTACCAAGGGGCCCAAAGAGTGCCAAGAAAATATTCCCCACACCATGACACTACCACCACCAGCCTGAACCGTTGATACAAGGCAGGATGGATCCATGCTTTCATGTTGTTGACGCCAAATTCTGACCCTACCATCCGAATGTCGCAGCAGAAATCGAGACTCATCAGACCAGGCAACGTTTTTCCAATCTTCTACTGTCCAATTTCGATGAGCTTGGGCAAATTGGAGCCTCAGTTTCCTGTTCTTAGCTGAAAGGAGTGGCACCCGGTGTGGTCTTCTGCTGCTGTAGCCCATCTGCCTCAAAGTTCGCCGTACTGTGCGTTCAGAGATGCTCTTTTGCCTACCTTGGTTGTAACGGGTGGCTATTTTTAGTCACTGTTGCCTTTCTATCAGCTCGAACCAGTCTGCCCATTCTCCTTTGACCTCTGGCATCAACAAGGCATTTCTGCCCACAGGACTGCCGCTCACTGGATGTTTTTTCTTTTTTCGGACCATTCTCTGTAAACCCTAGAGATGGTTGTGCGTGAAAATCCCAGGAGATCAGCAGTTTCTGAAATACTCAGACCAGCCCTTCTGGCACCAACAACCATGCCACGTTCAAAGGCACTCAAATCACCTTTCTTCCCCATACTGATGCTCGGTTTGAACTGCAGGAGATTGTCTTGACCACTTCTACATGCCTAAATGCACTGAGTTGCCGCCATGTGATTGGCTGATTAGAAATTAAGTGTTAACGAGCAGTTGGACAGGTGTACCTAATAAAGTGGCCGGTGAGTGTAAGTGCAGTTCCCACAGCAAGCTCTTCCATTTACCAGCTCTTCATTCTGAGTCAAAACCCAGTAGCATAGAACATAGTTGCGGAACACGCACCTACCAGACTTTGATGGCAAATCCTTTCGATATGCCATCAAACTCTATGGTGGGAACACCCCATTAATGACAGACTAGTACAGAAGGAAGAAAATACTGTTCTTGAGGGCTTACAATCTGGAAAGGGGGAAGTAGACAGTGAGTGTTTACAGTAGTTTACTGTTCACTGTTTTTGTAGGTTTTAAGCGATTTTGATTTTTGGTGTGCTTTTAAAACTTTGGATGATAGGAAAGAGCCTGGTGTAGTGGCATTGCAGGTTCCAGAGTATAGGGGATGCAACGGAAAAATCTTGGAGACAATGCAGCCACAACAGATAGTATAAAACGGGGTATTGTCACCACAATGATGAACTTTAAACATGCAGGTAAAGGTAAATAAATATTATAACCAAAAACATTTCTGTTCTGATTTTGTGTCATTTCAAAGCTAGAGAAGATCTTATCTCCTGCTTGTGCACAGAAGCTTCCCTAGGTTACCAACCACCTCTCCACATCTCTCTGCTCTCATTGCTCAAGTTGCCCTGGTCGACCATGGTGATATCACTCCCTGCTGTGTGTTATCAGTAAAACAGATGCTTGTTTTTCTATGGTACAAACTTTATGCTTTAAGGCATGTCCACATGGCATTTTCCCTATAACGGTTTTTGCCGTTTTAGAAGTACATGCTGATCAGTGCAAACATACCCTCAGAGCTCTGTAGCTTTCTGCCCTACTCTGAAAAGCCATCTAATAAGCTTAGCAAGGAATAGTGGAGCTGATATGCCAATCACTGCTGTAGAACCACCCACATCCTGAACAGGAAGCGGGTCTCTGAAGCTGGCTGTTGGTCTATGGTAAGAACACCCCCTTAAGTTACAGTCACTATACAGAACCAATAATACCACTATACAAGGCCTAAATTGTACCACAACAATAGTGACTGATTAATACCACAATATTGTTGCTGGATACAAACATAGCTACACAAATATGAACAGTGTACAGTGAACAAATCCTGATAGATGCGGTACCAGTTTTATATAAGCAATATACAGACCGTATAAAATACAGTACAGTTAAATCTAATGATTTCTTGGTGACATCCTCTCTGATTAAAGACACTCACCATTCCCATTTAGCCAAGTCCGTTGTGACAAATTTTCTTGACTTGGTTCTACAGCGTTTGCTGTCACAGTAGCTTTAGCTGCTCACTTTTTCAGCACTTTCCCTACATTTTTACTCCCCATTTTGCTTATAGTCTTGTTCTGTGCCTATTCTGTACCCCTGTTATGGTACCTTTTGTGTGCACATTGCTTCTATAAACATCTGCTCTGTGGGGGGCAGGTGGGTAGGGGGGTGTTGAATGTGTTTTATATATTTTGTTACTGAAAATATAAGTTATATGTATGTCAGATTTATATTGATCTGTATCATTACAATGCAATACTTTTAGGGTGCGTTTACATGGCAGAGACCAAATACTGGTCGGGAAATCCTGACCGGTATTTTGTCTTTTTTTGGCACGCAGGGGGACGGCTTTTGTCCGTGGCTTGTGGATTCAAGCCCTCCTCCTTTGCACCCACATGTTCATGTTCTGCCCGAAAACCAGGCAGAAGAATGAACATGTTCTAAGTTTTTTTGGACTGACGGCAGTTTAAAAAAATTGTGCAACAGAAAATCCGTGCAGTGGGGACTGCTGCACGGATTTTCCATTTAACTTAATCTAAAAGGTTGAGAGTCGGTTTACAGACGGCTTTCAAATCCGAAAACTGTCAGTAAATCCGACTTAAAACCTTTGCCATGGGGACAAGCCCTTATAGTGCTGTGATATTTGCAACCTTTGTATTCTAATTAAAATGATCTGCTAAAAAAATGTATACCGTATATACTCGAGTATAAGCCGACCCGAGTATAAGCCGAGGCACCTACTTTTGCCACAAAAACCGGGAAAGCTTATTGACTTGAGTATAAGCCTAGGGTGGAAAATGCAGCGACTACTGGTGAATTTTAAAAATAAAAATAGATACCAATAAAATTACATAGGCAGTTTAATGTCCCCCATAGGCAGATATAGGCCGTTTCATGTCCCCCATAGCCAGATCTAGTCAGGTATAGGCAGTTTCATGTCCCCCATAGGCAGATATAGGCAGGTATAGGCAGTTTAATGTCCCCCATAAGCAGATATAGGCAGTTTAATGTCCCCCATAGGCAGGTTATAGGCAGGTATAGGCAGTTAAATGGCTCCCAGAGGCTGGTAGAGGCAGCTATATGTCCCCCTAGACAGGCTATAGGCAGGCAATTGCCCCCATAGGCAGGTATAGGTCCTCATAGGAGGGTATAGGCAGGTATAGGTCATTATAGGCTGGTATAGGTAGGTGTAGGTCCCCCTAGGCAGGCTATAGTCAGGTATAGGTCGCCTAGGCAGGCTATAGGCAGTTATAGGCTGGCATAGGTCCCCGTAGACAGGCAATAGGCAGGTATAGGTCCCCTAGGCAGGTATAAGCAGTACTAGGCAGGTTTAGGCAGTACTAGGCAGGTATAGGTAGGCTATAGGCAGTACTAGGCAGGTATAGGCAGGGTATAGCCAGGTATAGATAGTACTAGGCAGGTATAGGCAGTACTAAGGCAGTTATAGGCAGGTATAGATAGTACTAGGCAGGTATAGGGCAGGTATAGGCAGTACTAGGCAGGTATAGATAGTACTAGGCAGGTATAGGCAGTACTAGGCAGGTATAGATAGTACTAGGCAGGTATAGGGCAGGTATAGGCAGTACTAGGCAGGTATAGATAGTACTAGGCAGGTATAGGGCAGGTATAGGCATTACTAGTCAGGTATAGATAGTACTAGGCAGGTATAGACATCGTTTTAAAACAAAAAACAACCACTTGATTCCCGCTGCTCTGTCTCCCGGGCGCGCTCCTCGGTCTTCTCGGCACAGGCGGGTGATGTCATCAGGTCGCGCTCGCCGCATGATGACACACGTTGCCTGTGCCGGAAACTCCGGACGGCCGCGAGTTAGCGGCCGCCCGGAGTCCACTGCAGAGCAGGGAGCGCTTGCTTTCTGCCCCGCAGTGGGTATCTCTTCTCCTGCATGCGCTCTGGAGGAGTCGCATGCAGGGGAAGATATAGCTGACAGCGCACGGACCACCACAGTGCCCGAACGCTGTCAGCTGACTCGGGATTCAGTTCTATGCGCTCCCTGAGGAGCCGCATATGACTGAAGCGTCCCTGTCACAGCGCCCGAGCGTCAACAGTGACTCGAGTATAAGCCGAGGGGGGATTTTTCAGCAAATTTTTTGTGCTGAAAAACTCGGCTTATACTCGAGTATATACGGTAAATAACTATAGTAACTCATTAAAAATACCATATAGACAGCAACCCTAAATAAATAGTGCCCGTTAGGTTGTGCCCACCTAAAAATAATAGTGATAATAGTACACTACACAGTAAAGGTACCACCCTTTATCTCCTATAGAGTAATAGTGCCAACTTTTGTACCCTACACAGTAATATTGCCCACACACTAGCAATGATCTTCTTAGTGCCTGCAAACAGAAATGGTCCCCCTTTAGGCCACTCATATAGTATTAACACCTACCGCTGTTCCCCATACTCAGTAATAATGATCTTTTTGTGACAACACATACTTTAAATGCCCAACAAGGCCATACTTAAAGCTCAAAGGCTGAACTAAAGACTGAACCAAGTAGGAGGCAACACAGGCCCCTGTGCTACTTGTGGAAGACAAACAGGTGCAGGTAATTGCTGAGCAGCAGCTCACACACCCATCAGCTAGGGGACCAATTAGATGATGAAAAAAAACTGCACATTGTGCCCTGTAGCTCCACTCGGCTGACACACTTAACAAGAGATACATTGATAATCTGATTGTATTTAATACCTCTTGTTGACTTATTTTCTTTTATTTGTTGTCACTGTTTATTATAAAGCAGAGATATCACAGTATATACCATTAATACCTCCATCGGCATGCTATGGTTTGTTTTCTCAGGGCAACAATCCCATTAGTTTATACTCCTTGATCGTAGCTTGCTGCGATTCCTGATGGACATTTGAATGTATCTTTAACCCTCAAGCCTGTATGACATATGATGTCTTCTGTATGTTGATATACCTTATGTTTTCTAAGAATGTATATTTTCAACCGGCATATTACTGTTGTCACTTTTTGTGCATTGTTTAATAAAGCTTCTTTGAAAAAACAAACACAAAAAAAAACAAAAAACTGCACATTAAATTGGTACCTGTTCACAACAGCATGCAAAAAAGTCACAGTACAATACATCGGGAGATTGCACAAATGCAAGAATACTGTTAAAACAACCACTCACGTGCCTTCAACAAAGTAATAACACCCCTTCCTGCACTGTATATAATAAAAAAACATAATTTTGATTTGTTTTTATTGTTTTGAGGCAGAAAGAGGATATAACTGATAGAGGCCTCTTTATTCCCCAAAGCAGTAATAACAAAGCAAGTCAGCATCACAGTGCAAGCAATATTCCACCTGTCCTTGAGACATGGATACAGTTGTAAGTGGGGCACCTTGGGAACCCAGAGAAGTCCAGTGCCTCAGAGTCCTGGGGATCAGGGGCGTTTGCAGCTGCCTAATTTATCCCCCTTCAGTACCCGTCCTGAGCACATTTGAAGAGGCTTAGGGCTGGGCCAACAGTTTGTATGGACACCATTATATATCACCAGATTGTAGGTCTGCAGATAGTCAAGGTGGAGTTTAGGAAGAGAAAAAGCCCTAGAACCTGGAGTGAAGGAGCAAGTGCTGAGAGAATAGTGAGAGAGAATGGAGTTGTCAGTCCCCCGTGAGTAAGCGAATCCGAGTTTATTGTCCTTCTTATTGTTTCCTTCTTAGCCCCGGTTGACACGGCTTATTCAAGCCATAAATGCGAGCCGGATTCTCTATGAGAACGGTGGATTACCGTAATTACCGTAATTACTGCGACGGATTGGAGCCGTACTGCGCGACGGATTTGCAATCCGTCTTTTTTCATAGAGAACAGTGGATTCTGTCGCTCCTCACCTGCACATTATCCAGACGCAATACGCGCCGTGGCTAATGTAAGTCTATGGGGCCGGCGGGCAGCGCCGCCGCCCCGCCCCCGCACCCGCCCCTTATTCAAGCCGGAATTGCGAGCGCAATATGGCTCGCAATTCCGGCTTGAATAAGCCGTGTGAACCGGGGTTTAGTGTGCCAGGAGTCAGGAAAATGTGCAAGGACACATGGACACAGAGTATGGACAGGGAGGGAGAATCCCGTGCCACAAGCTAGCTGTCAAAGAGCATGTAAGAAGAAGGACATAGGGTGTCATTTGAAAAGCTGTTGCTGCCTCTACATACATGTTCAGATTTAATAACCCACCTTTATACCATCTCCAGGTGTTGGCCTTACTTGAGACTCACTTGTATTACAGAGGTATCGGAAAATTAGGGCAGAGATGAATGGAATGAACAGGTTATGAGAAGCCTTGTAGGTCATAGTAAAGCTTTTGGAATGAATGTACAGAGCAGTGAGTAGCCAGTAAAAAATATTGGCCTTCATTTTCAGTTTAATATCAAAATTACATTTTTTCCACACAAGTTATGTATGGAAAGGTTGTTTTCAGGCCACTTTTTTAACATTCCTATTTCTTTGGTATTGTTCTGTATGTAGAAATAATGCAAATTTATTGGACATACATTAGTTTAGATTTAATTCATAGACATGAAATAAGTGAATTTCTATTGAACACTGATGGAAAGCTTTTGTATAAAAATGTCTAAGCTAATTTGCTGGCATCCGTTTTAGTTACACTATTACACCAAATTTATACTGTGTTTAACCATCCTCTTCTTGCTCCAACTCTTCAGAATGAATGGGTTTGACTTTCAGTGTTCTGCCATTGCTGTAGTAGGCTCCGGTGTGCAGAGAAAATCTGTATGTCATAAAGGATTAGTATCATGTTATATAGTTAATGTTTTGTGGAAGCATATGTCTACCCACAGACACCATTTTACAACGGACATATGGAATTATTTTACATAAAAAGCTGAATAACATTGTAAATACGTATAGCATATCATGTACAGGTCCTGTGTTATAGCCTGTGTTGTAGCTTAAAGCAGCATGCACGGTTCTGCAGGACTAAGCTGATATCTCTATTCATTGCACACTCAATGGAGCACATAAAGTATGAGAACTGCACCAAAATACTAACGTGCATGCTTTACACCACAGTTATTATGTGTTTTTGACAGCCTCTAGACACTTTGTGCCTCGTTCAACAAAAGGGGTGTGGTCTTGGTAAATGGGCATGGCTTTGTGAGGAAAGGGGAGTGGCTTATTGTGCAATGCCATGAGTCAAAAAATACACCACAATTTGGGTGCAATTAGTGTAATAAAGTAAGCTAATTAGAAGAAGGTGTAAACTTAGACTAGACAGTGTAAACATGCAGCTGATTCATCAACACTCTGATAAATATGGAGTATTTTAGGACTGTCTAGTCTTAGTTGACACTGCCTGAGTATTAGACAGTATTGCTAATTCTGCCCCATTGTCTTCTTAGGAGATTGGAAATCTGAGAAGTGTCCCATATATATCAGAAATCATACAGCAATCAGTGTTGAACTGGGATGCTTGGGATTCACCAGTGAACTTGATTCTTGGGGGCCACCAGTGAACTTGATTCTTGAGGGCCACCATTGGAGTTGATTCTTGGGGTTGACCCTACAGCTAATGGACATGGCTACACTGCAATTGACTCTTACAAAATGCCTCTGGCTTTTTGCCCCTCTTTCTCTGCCTTTCTCGCTGCAAAACAGCCCCTGGCCTGCCATGCCCAGGGACCCATCATGCCAAGGTGCCATCAGGGGTTTTCCCTGCTCCCCTGTGGACCAGTCCAGACCTGCAGACATCAGGAATTACACTGCATTATAGGAATTCAACGAAGGTTTTTAGCATGTGTCTCCTGATAAGCAACTCACCTGTTTCCAGTGATGACCAGCAGAATTATGACTGCAGCTCTGTGCTATAACACAAACAGATAAGCTAAATAATACAGTATATTTAGAAGTTTACTCAACTTTGTCAAGTTATTCTATGTTCTCTAACATGGCAGCTCTAAGAATTTAAAGACAAACTTGTTTAAAACCAAGAACTATTTCTTATAAATATACTCCTATAAATATGTGTCCATCCACAAAAAAGGTATAGGAAATAGAGTATCGCAATAAGATGCAGCAGTTACATAGGAATTTATTAAATAGCTTCTCCATTAAGGCCTCATGCACCTCTAAAATATGATATCCAATGAAGCATATGAAATTTAGAGGAATTCAAAGGTACAGTATGTTAGTATGATGTAACAGTCTACAAAACAGAGCCTGTACTTAGCAGTAAGATGGGATAGTTCACACTTCCAGATTTCAGATAAAGTAGGCAAGGAAACTCGCTCTGGTATATTCGAAACTCCAATAGAAATGAATGGGGAGAACTTCTGAAGCACAACTATCTCCCAGTTCTCTGAGGCCTCGTAGTGAGCTATAAGCAGGCCTCTGCGGAATTTATAGATGGGTAAATTATTTCAGAAAAAAATGAAGAAATATAGATAACAAAACCAACAAAATTAAAGGGATACAATACGGAACCAAAAACTGAAGGAAATGAAAAAAAATCTGTATTTGATTCTTATTTTCATACAAGAGTGTGAATGAGGCTTGCACCCTAAATTTGACAGTTGGACATTTTCTTTATCGCTACTGTGTAAGAGCAAATTATACTTAGTCTCACAGAAAAATATAGAAATCCACTTAAAACAATAATTCTTTATTTGATATACATTAAAATACCCAATTTCCAAAAATATATTAAATGGCCTCAAAAACCTTTTAATATCAACAGGCCCATCAATAATTTAGATATTCTCTCGATCACCGAAATACTTTACTTTTATCAAAATGTATATAAGGCAAGAAAAAAACTAAACATATATAATATATGTACAATGTGTCTCTGCAAAAATGTCAATTATCAACCACCAGTATACAGGTATCCAACCACCCCAAATATATATTCATGGTACCATAGACATTGTCAAAAATCATAATGTATCCATATATCATAGAAGGCCTCATCATGCCATAACCCACGTTATTATATCATCCAAGGGATTACATCATATATTGTCCCCTGATGAACCAATGATTGGGGAAACGCGTCGAGATGTGGTTTTCATTTTTGAATACTGTTTATTATTATGGATTTAGTAATCTTCTATGAGATATGGATACATTATGATTTCTGGGATCGAGATACAATAGATTAATTATAGGACAAGCCGTCGAGAGGTGGGGTCATCCCTTTTGGGACGAGTTCTCTGCCTGTGTAGGATCAAGAGATTTTTTACATCATTGTAGTCCGGTCCTATAGTGTTGTGTCTACTGCAACCACTGGAAGATAACAGGAACCCATCTGACGATAACGTGAGTATATATTTGGGGTGGTTGGATACCTGTATACTGATGGTTGATAATTTACATTTTTGCCTAGACACATTGTACATATATTATATATGTTTAGTTTTTTTCTTGCCTTATATACATTTTGATAAAAGTAAAGTATTTCGGTGACCGAGAGGATATCTAAATTATTGTTGGTACTGTTGATATTAAAAGGTTTTTGAGGCCATTTAATATATTTTTGGAAACTGGGTATTTTAATGTATATCAAATAAAGAATTATTGTTTTACGGGGGATTTCTATATTTTTCTGTGAGACTACTACTAGAATGCCAATATGAGACTTTTCAGCTGTGGATTGCTTTTCATAGAACGTTATTGAGTGAGATTAATTAGTTACTGATTAGTTCATTTGCATATAAAGATAAATTTCATTGAACTTCTACAGTAATATGAAATTCACAAATCTTTTTTTTTTACTATTTTTATTTATCCCCAACCTTACCAATGAGCTATACATCTATTCTCTTTTCAATTTTAGTTTTGGCTACATGCTGCAAGTAAAACATGCATCAAAATGTACAGCCATCTGCAGGCATTTAATAATATACAGGAACCATGAGTATAATACAGGTTTTTATGTACAAATTCTATCCATAGATTGTAGGCAAGGGCTTTCCTAAAACATGCCAGCCTGCGACTGTGATGGGTCTGCAGGGCACAGTTGGGGATTTGGAGATTTCCTGCAGGTGTTTACTCAAATTCAACCAAAGTCTTGTGTACACAATACACAGAAGCTCGCAGCAGCATATGAAAAGCAATGTGGATTTACATGTATTGTAGTCTGTGTGGCACCTTTGTGCCACAGTGTTTTCTCCCAGAAACAATTCTAAGGGCTTCTTCAAGTATAGTTATCAACATTTTAAAATGCATGTAAAAAAAACCAATACTACAGGAATTTAGAGCATAGAAAAAGATTTTGGTCACAGGATAGAAACTTGAAGTATGGAACAGGATTGGAGCATGGTCATAGGGGTGGAACATGGTAACAAGATAGGAAATCAGAGTCAAAGAACAGGCTAGCAGCTGAAACTAAGAAATTGCAGAGCAGACTAGGAGCTTGAACCAGAACTAGGTACCAGAGACAGATCAGGGTAGAACACTAGGTGATACAAGTCTAGAACTAGGCAAGGGTTGGAACCAGAAGTATGGTGTCCAGGATTAGGCCATAGTTGGACCCAGAAGATAGCAGGAGCAGCACCAAGAAAAAGGCAGAAACATAACCAGTAGTCTGAACTGAAGCATCAGGAACTGGACAGGTTAAGACCAGGAGTGAGTCAAGGCAGAGTCCAATAGCAAGCCAGGTTTGGACCAGGTGTAGTATGCTAGGATCTAGTCAGGAGTACCAAGGAGTCTGGACCAAGAGTAGTACAAGAAATACCAGGTATAGCATTTAAGGGTCAAGAAAAATACAAGGAACTAAGGAAGTCATGAGTTGGAATGAGGAGTAGTACACCAATACTAGCAGAAAGAGAATGACCTATGATTTTGGGCACTTTTTGAGCTATGGTGGTGCTCACAGACCTTACTTGCATAAATACACCATCAGGGTCAAATGGTGTCAATGCCTGTTGCATCCAAAAGTGGTGCATGCCCTAAGTGTGTAAGGTGCGGGTGGCTATAGCAGCATCCAACTGTGAATGCCTGTTGCCCGTAGCAACGACGCTTACCAGAGTTCTTTTGAATTGTTGAAAGAGGTATGGAGTGAGACGTGTGGTGCACAGCGGTAATCATTTCTAAGAACACATTTTATCTGGGATTAACAAGGCTTTTACTCTCAGCTCTGAATACTTTTTTCACTCCGTACAGTTTCCTTGTGTTACGACACCCATCAGCTTCAGCACACACTCACAGTACACCTAGGGACTCTCCTTATGTCCACCTCACTGCGCTGCTTGAGCTTTCCAGTAGTCTCTCCCTGGTTCTCTTCTCTGGAGATGGGTTTGACCCCAAGGGATCTCTATACAGGTCACTTTACTCTCCCAGGAACGACCTTGCAGAGCTGCAATGCCTCAGGCCTCATGCTTTACCTCCTATACTGCTTCCCGGATCGGTGTCTTCTCCCAGACACTGCTGGCCACTAAGAGTGGGGACCTTTCCCCGGCCTCTCCCGTTTTTTTCTGCTTAATACAAACTATTTACATGTCCTCTGGGCATTGGACATCAGAAACGATAGCCACAGAAATCAGCCACCTCTCATGGCTGCTGCAATCCTCCTCCTTCTGATTCTAAATTCTCACTCTCTATCCTCGCTTAGACACCGGCCCCAACAACTGTCAACTCTCTCTCTTAACTGTCACTAACTGCAGCTTCATCCCCTTCAGCATCAGCTGGCCTCCCCTTCTCCTCAGCCCAGCTCCTGCTGACTTCAAAGACCCAACTGTCTACCTGCAAGCTAAACTTAAAAGGGTTTTGCCACGATCTCATTTCATACCTCCTGTATCCAGCTCTTCAGCTCTGTGTGCTCAGAAGGGGGCGTGTGTGATTTGTTTGAATTGAATATCATGTGACCCAGCAGGATATAATCACCAGGCCTTTCCTCTCTGTAGTCAAAGAAAGATCTGTTTATGTATAAAGCTGTAAGTAGCTGAGAGGTAAAGTTTTTGCTTCACAGCACAAGGGTCCTAGTTTCAAATCCCTGCAGGAACCAAACCTGTGTTTTTTTTCTCTTTATCAATGCACATACCTCACTGAGGTTTTTTTTAAATTTATTTCCACTGTTTGACTAATTACTAAGAAGTCCAGAGGATGGGAGTAGAGTGAGAGCACCTGGGGTTTGAACACTCAATAGCTGCCTGAGAGGAGAAGTAATGTCTGAGCATGTGCGACCAGGACTGAGGAGCTCTCAGCCCTGGTCGTATCCCCTGGAGACGAGCTATAAACAATGGATCTCTAAAGCAGCAGCTAAAACAAAAACGGTGCAGAATTTTTAATAATGATGAATGTGAAAATGTTTGTTTTTTTCATTTGCAAGCTTCCCACGTCAATTTTACTTTCTTGCAAAACCCCTTTAACTATTTGTCTGCCAAAACCAGGCCACCTCTCTCCCTGGTTTCCCATGGTAACCCAGTTTCCTACTACTCCTAACACAGGCATAACTACAACCTCTTACAATGCATTAGGCAAGGAGGATGAGGGAGTGGTAACTGCAATGCTGACAAGGCTGTTCATGACAGATTTTCATTGTTTCATATCTCTTCATATCTTTAGGAGGAAAATTAAATATTTTTAATGTGAAGTCCACACCTATTTAAAATTAAAGTGGAAATTACTTGCTCTTCTTGCTATAAAAATCTATTCAGCACCACTTTGTCATAATCAATCCTTATAAGTAGAAATGTTTCATAAATAAAGAAATTTCCCACTGTTTTCCAGTTCTGTTTTCTTTCATACATCATTTTACTTCTTGCAAAAAAGCTTCTGCTATACCCCCCATGAAAATCCTGACAGTACCCTGCATATCACAGGGCACAAAATGTTCTCGGGCAGTACAGGAGCTCTTTATCCTGTAGGCGCTGGAACAAATTCTACCAGTTTCCCAT
>JAODAL010056742.1:0-23101 GCA_025379985.1 Phyllomedusa bahiana | reverse complement strand
AGGGGGGGGGTATTGTATGTGGTTTGGGGGGGATATTTAGGGGGTGGGGGGGATATTGTATGTGGGTGGAGGGGGTATTGTATGTGGCTTGGAGGGGTATTGTATGTGGGTGGAGGGGGATATTGTATGTGAGTGGAGGGATAGTTATTTTGGGTGGAGGGGTATTGTATGTGGGTGGAGGGGTATTTTGTGAGTGGAGGCAATATTGTAGTGGGTGGAGGGGATATTGTATGTGGGGGGAGGGGGATATTGTATGTGGGTGGAGGGGGTTTGTATGGGTGGAGGGGGATTATTGTATGTGGTGGAGGGGATATTGTGTGGGGTGGAGGGGGTTTATTGTAGTGGGTGGAGGGGGTTTTGGGTGGTGGGGGGGGATATGTGATGTGGGTGGAGGGGGTAGTATGTGGGTGGAGGGGGATATTGTATGTGGTGGAGGGGATATTGTATGTGGGTGGAGGGGGATATTGTAAGTGGGTGGAGGGGATTGTATGTGGGTGGAGGGATATTGTATGTGGGTGGAGGGGGATATTGTATGTGGGGAGGGGTATTGTATGCGGGTTTGGGGGAGGGATATTTTTATGTGGGTGGAGGGGAAAATTGGATGGAGTTTACTTAAATGTTTTCATGATATGTAACTTGACAGTATGTGACTAACTTCCCTTTGTACTTACAATATAGTTCTGTTCTGACACTGTATTATGTGGAAAATGGGGCGTTTTTCCCGTTCCGAGTGACGGTAATATTTTTCAAGTACAATTGGGTGGGCCCCCCAAGTAAAACTTCCCGTGGCCCCAGACCCCCCGGGTCGAACTGGTGTTTATGGGAGAGGTCAATGGAAGATTAATAGAATGGCGAACGGGGAATCCCTGCTTGCCCGGAACGATCAATAAGAGGAGAGTTGCCCATTCAGAAGTAGGCAATAGTGGGTTTTTGCTCAGAGGGACGGAAGGACGTGAACACAGACCCAAATCCCCGGCCCCAGTGTGGCCGCCAGAAAGCCAGGAGACCTTGTAAAGCCTTCTCCGCGTCAAGTTACGCAGGGACACCGGGTGCCGGGTCTTGCGCGCTGTTGCCGCCGCCACCCCAACCGTACATTCTGGTCGGTGTCGATTAGAGACGAAACCGATGGCAGGGTGTGAGATGGCGGCAAAATTCTGAGTCGGTTCGCAAAAATTTTGCCAGGCTTATAATTGGTTCAGAGGGTTGAGCCGTATGCGTTAAGCGCAGTTTTTCCGTCCTTCAGCAGCAGCACCGTTTTTGGAGTAAAAAAAGGAGTCTTTTCGAGGCAAACGGATGTGACATCGTTTAATAGTTGCGTTAGATGGGGCAATATCGGGTTTCAGGATTTTATAAAAATCTGAGAGCCGTCGGGCCCGCAACTTACGTTAGCTAGGAGTGATTACCGGCCGAGACCTCCTTGGTAATATCAGATCTAGTGTAGGCGCTGATTTCGTAGACCTGGATACGCACCGAATCCAGAATCCGCGACCCGTCCGCATCAAAGGGTGGCGCTATAGGAAACTGAATAAGCACAAAAGTTCCTTATAGCTGTCCGTTTTCAGGATGGCACCTGTTTCGGGGTATTTTAACGCCGCTATTGCCGGCCTCGTTTCCCTTGAGCATAGGGCTAGCAACAGTTTCCCCTTCCTATTCCCCACCTGAAATATCGATTCTGGGTGGCCCTAACTTGCCACCCGCCCCGTGACCGTTAAGAAAGTACTCAAAGGTCCTGGGCTTTGTGTAGCGCCTTTTGTTTGCGCCGAAGGACAATTTGGGAAATCCCGGTTGGGCGGCACACAAGTCCTCATGCAACCTTCTAAACGCGTTCACGTCCCAGCGCCTCATGCTTTTTATAGCTGATATAAGCCCACGCACCCCGCTTTCGCAGTGAGCCAAAGCAAGGGCGCACCCCCGGCATGCGCTTATTATTGATAGA
Source organism: Phyllomedusa bahiana (assembly GCA_025379985.1). Classification (NCBI taxonomy): domain Eukaryota; kingdom Metazoa; phylum Chordata; class Amphibia; order Anura; family Hylidae; genus Phyllomedusa; species Phyllomedusa bahiana. The sequence goes on along the minus strand of JAODAL010056742.1, from coordinate 21,165 downwards.
AACGAGACCATTGTACTTTTAAAAAGCTCGGAAGTCATCAAATTCCCGTACAGATCGGGGGAATCTCATGATCCCCGTGAGGGCCACCCGAATGGCTAAGACTATTGGAAGGACCATGGCCGGAGTAACGGGGTGAAGACCCATTGCAGCACCATGGGATGGGGGAAGTCGAAAGACAGCGGGACCTTTGTCAATCCTCGAAAACCCGTTTCATAAAACAGCCGAGTAAAAAGTGAAAGATCGGTCAGTGGGATTCAGGAGCCGCCAGGGGTCATAGACTTACAGGTGGTCCATAAGGTACGTGATCGAGGAATCGACCGACCCTGCGACCCGGCCTGTGCCAGATCTGTCCAAAGTGGGGTCTGGGGCCACATTTAAATCCCCCACTAAGATTAAATTATCATGTTCCCGCTGCAGTAGACAATTGGTGAGGTCGGCAAAAAAAGAGTCATTTGGAGCATTGGGGGCAAAGAGGTTGACCAAGGTGTACATCCGGTTTGGGAATCATCACTCTCAAATATATAAATCTGCCTGCCTCATCAATATATTGGTCGGCAATAGACTGGGACTTTTGGCCAGCTCGAAGTTAATTGCGCGCCACGGGACTTAGTACAATAGTTGGCCAGCACCGGTGGATCCCGCCCCGGGCTCGCAGGGGCACGAAATTGTTCGTCTTCCAATGTGTCTCTTGCAGACATATAATGTCTGCCTTCAGTCTTTTGAGGTGGAGTAAAACGCGTCTGCGTTTTTCTGGAATGTTAAGGCCCGCAACGTTCCATGAGAGGACATTTACTTGCGGGGCCGGGGGGCAGCCCAGATTTAGAGAGGCGTCTCCAATCATCCCGCATCCCTAAACAAGGGAAACTGGCAGGAGAACACCCGTAAACAGGGATGGTTCCAAGCGTCCCAGCGAGCGCTTTCCCCATCCAGGTGAGGGGGAGGGAGGTGGCGAGTATATGTCATCTTTGGGGAGCAGACCACGACAACATAAAGTCTGGAGAGCAGCGGATCCCAAAAGAAGTGTGTAAACATCACAAAATTCTACAACAAAAATAACAAATTGAACCAAGATACCGCAGTAAGCGGCAACCCGTGCAGCCCATAGCCCAGAGGAGCACCAAAAGCATTAATGCAACCTCTCCATGAGGTATTCTATAGCCCTCTGGGCCAAAATGAAATTGTGTGGCTGGCCTTTCCGAGGGCCAAGAGGAACTCCATTAGCTAATCTCCATCCTGCTGTAAAAACCGCCTGGACGCCTCCTCCGGGGAGTCAAAGGTTATCATTCTACCATTGTCCAGGACCTTAAGCTTTGCCGGGAAAAGCAGCTGGAATCTGATGTTATGGTCATGCAAATAACTGCAGACCGGGTGGTATGCTTTTCTCTTCAGGGACACTCTATTAGAAAAGTCCTGGAAAAGAAGAATCCTCTCACCGGCCACCTTTATTTCTCGGCATCGCCGATACGCCAGTAAAAATTGTTCCTTGACAGACCAGTTGTGAAAGCGAGCAATCACCGGTCTGGGACGGGCCTCCCCATTCCTGCGGACTCCAATCCTGTGCACTCTTTCCACCTGTAGAGGGTCGTTTGGAAGATCCAGGGCCAGGGCTCCAGCCAATTCCACCACCAGATACATTGCTAAGGACTCAGGGAGCACCGATTCCGGGACACAGATAAATCTCAAGTTATTCCGTCTTTCACGGTTCTCGAGGTCGTCCAATTTGTCTTGCAGCGCGTTGATGGTCTCCTGGGCCGATGAGGAGGCCTCCTCTAAACTCGACACTGCCGTCTCAGTGGATGCTGAACGGGACTCCAGGTCTTTGATTTTTTGTGAGTTTGTTGTTATTTGCGACAGCGCTGCGTTGATAGACGATTGTATGAGGTCTATGCGGCGGTCCATGGATGCTTGCATAAGGTCCATGCGGCGGTCCAGGGCCGGCAGCAGCAGCTTGGAGACCTCTTGTGCCAAGGCCAGCGCAGAAGACGGAGATGCGTCTAGGCCGTCAGAGAGGGAAGGCGAGGGCGGTGTAGGAGATCCCACCGGTTCCTGGTCCTTCGAGAGAGGCAGATTATTGGCCATGGCGGGGGCGGATGCCCGAGGGGTGGATTTGAGTGTTGATCTTTTTTTGGCTTGCTGTGGAGTAGCAGGCGGCTGAGTTCCCGGTCTCGAGGCTGAGGCGGAAGAACGGGTTGTCCTGTGCGGCGGGAGCCTGTTTACAAATTTGTCCATACTCCCCTTGATGTAAGGAGTGACAGGCAGCCAGTCCCAAGGGCTGCCGTCAGGGGGCAAGGAGGGGACCTTCCCCAGGGATTAGAGAGGAGAGGGCGTGCTGTATCCAGAAGCGGGGGCTCCCTAAGCTGCACTGGAGGAATGAAAATGCAGGTCACAAGGCCAGCCAGAAATACTAGAGCATCAAAGATCGGTCACCGGGCTGCATGGGAGGCTGAACATAAACTCACTTAACCAACATAAGGGCATACAAATACATCATAGTACGAGATTAGTTACACTAGAGTGAGGCAGCAAACAGTTGCAGACCCAAAACGTAGTAAGAACAAACAATCGCAATCAGCAAATAAGGTAGTGTAGTCCAACAAGGCTGGATCACCGGTATCAGGAGAGCAGTAGGTGAGGGGCTGAAGGGAGTGTATCCACGTGCAGAGTCAGTAGATGGCGACAAACTCCCAGGTATGTGTTAGATAGAAGTCACTCACGGACAGCGGGTGGCAGTGAGGGCTGTCTATCTGTGGTGGTAGAGCCGCAGAGTCCACAGCAGCAGGAATGTCTGTGCACAAATCACTCACGGACAGCAGGTGGCAGTAAGGGCTGTCTATCTGTGGTGGTAGAGCCGCAGAGTCCACAGCAGCAGGAATGTCTGTGCACAATCACTCACGGACAGCAGGTGGCAGTAAAGGCTATCTATCTGTGGTGGTAGAGGGCCCCGACAAGCAAAATCACCACGGGGAGCAGCAGGAATTTTTTCCTTGCGGGTGAACAAGTCACTCCAGGACAGCAGGTGGCAGTAAGGGCTGTTTATCTGTGGTGGTAAAGCCGCAGAGTCTACAGCAGCAGTAAGAATAGATGCCTTAAGTGCGTGTGGGCCAAGGGAGCGTCTAAGACGTTCAGTACTGCACAATCAGCAAGGGGGGGCGTGGCAGAAGAAGTGATACGGCTTCCAGGCACCTGTTAACCCCCTGAGTCACAGCTAGTAGCACTGTTGCAGGTCCCTTATATGGTATCGGCAGACAGGGTGTAATAAGCCTCCTCTCCTCTTAATGCCTCAGCTGTCAGCACCTCTAGTGAGGTGATGGACGAGCAGGGAAGGGCCGGCACGTAGCCCCCAGCAGGTCTCAGAGTCACGGCCTGTCTCTCCTTTGCCCCTGCAGACAGGGGAGTTATGGCCACAGGGTCCGGAGTCTCGCTGATGGGGTGATCCGTCCCCTTAGGGGTAGTACTCACTGCGCCACTCGTATGCGGGACGGGGCTTGTCTGGTCCCCCAGGGCAGCGGCGCCAGCTCCCAACCTTCCACAGACAGGGAATCGCCGTCCTGCTCAGCAGCGCCCGCTCCTTCAGTCCTTCAGAGCTTCCCGCCACGTACCTCCGGCACTTCGGGAGCCCCGCTGGGCCCACCAGCCACCCAGACCCCCGCGGCTTCTTGCTTGGGGAGCTGTGTCCCCCTCTGCGTGTCTCCCGGCAGGGGAGCGAAGCGACCGACGAGTCACTCACGGGATCAGCAGCAATCTGGAACCGCTGCAGGGCGCCTCAGTGCCTCCGCCCACACCCGATCCTCTCGCCGTCGCCCGGGCTGTGACCGGTGAGTATGGGGAGCGGGGGACAAGGCCTGCCCGCCAGCTCCGCTGCAGATGGCGCTCCTCCAAGATGGCGTCTGGGAGGCCTCTCGCGGCACACTCTGCCGCCGCGGACTCCCGGGGATTCCCGCAGCAAAAGAGCCCCGGAGTCAGTAACGCCGGAGTCTGAGCAGGGTCTCAGAGAATTTTGGTGGTCCTGGGAGAGCGGATGGCTCCGATATTCTCCAGAGTCTGCCGCTGGGTTCAGGAGCTCAGGTAAAAGGCGGCCATGCTGGATGCCCCGCCCCCAGAAGTCACGTGATTTCTTTTTTTAACACTTATGCCCCCTATAACTCTGCCTGCCTATCTATATATATGTCCCCTATAACCCTGTCTGCCTATATGGCCCCCGATAACCCTCCTAAACCCTGCCTACCTACATATGAGGGGCCCTTATAACCTACCTTAACCATGCCTGCCTATCTGTATGGCACCTATAACTAACCTAAATCCTGCCTGCCTAAATTTATGGCCCGTATACACTACCTAAACCCTGCCTGCCTACCTATATGGCCCCTATAACACACCTAAAACCTGCCTGCCTACCTATATGGCCCCTATAACACACCTAAAACCTGCCTGCCTACCTATATGGCCCCTATAATCCAACTAAATCCTGCCTGCCTACCTATATGGCCCCTATAACCCACGTAAACCCTGTCTGCCTGCCTATATTGCCCCTATAACCCACCTAAACCCTGCCTGCCTGCCTATATGGCCCCTATTTGAGGCCCACCTGTAGCCTATCTACCTCAACCCTGCCTGCCTAACTTTGTGGCCCTATACCCTACCTAAACCCTGCCTGCTTAACTTTAGCGCCCCTATACCCTACCTAAACCCTGCCTGCCTACCTATATGGCCTATATAGCCTACCTAAACCCTGCCTACCCATTTGGGTCCTGCTGTAGCCTATTTACCTACCTACCTATTTGGGCCCCAACTATAGCCTGTCTACCTATCTCCCTGTAGCCCACCTTCTGCCTACTTAGCTACCTAAGGCCTACCTACAACCAACCTACTTACCTGGGGACTGCCTACCTAACTGGGGCCCAACTACTGCCTACCTAGGGCCAATCTACCTACCTAACTGTAGCCTACCTACCTAATTGAGACCTGCCTAACTACTACCTATCTACCTAGGACCAATCTACCTACCTACCTGGAGCCTAACTACTGCCTACCTCCTTATCTGGAGTCTACCAACCTACCTGACTAGGGCCTACCAACCTATCTACTGGAGGTCTACCTGGTAACATGATTCTGAGTGGTACAGGCCACAGTTGTAACAAAATCTCCAGTGGGTGAATCCTCTGTTCCTCAGTGGCTCAATGGTTAGCACAGTAGTTCGGTGGTTAGCACAGTGCAGCATGGTGGCTCAGTGGTTAGCACAGTGCAGCACGGTGGCTCAGTGGTTAGCACAGTGTAGCACGGTGGCTCAGTGGTTAGCACAGTGCAGCACGGTGGCTCAGTGGTTAGCACAGTGCAGCATGGTGGCTCAGTGGTTAGCACAGTGCAGCATGGTGGCTCAGTGGTTAGCACAGTGCAGCACTGTGGCTCAGTGATTAGGACAGTGCAGCATGGTGGCTCAGTGGCTAGCACTGTTGCCTTGCAGTTCTGGGTTCAAGTCCCATCAAAGACAACATCTTTAAGGAGTTTGTATGTTCTCTCTGTGTTTGTGCGTGTTTCCTCTGGGTACTCCGGCTTCCACCACGCTCCAAAAACCTACTGATAGCTTAATCTGGAGTTTAGAGTGCGAGCCCCAATGAGGACAGGGAGCAATGTGAATGATGACAATCTCTGTACAGCGCTGTGGTGTATAATGCATACATGCCAACTCTCCCGTTTTTGGCGGGGGGTTCCCGCTATTTGGGGTCCCCCCCCCCCGCCCTCCCGGGGGAGTTGGCATTTCTCCCGCCGCCAGTCCTTTAAATGGCCGCTACTCCTGGCGCCGCCGGTCCGTCCCCACGGGCGGGTGAAGCGGGCGCAGGGTCCGCTCCCTCCTCCCTCCTCCCCCTGTATGTACAGCAGCCGCTGCGCGCCGTGCATACAGGTCAGCGGCGCAGGGGAAATGACGCGCGGCTGCACTCATTCCCCCTGCGTCGCTGAGGAGATCGGGCAGGAGCCTGGCCGGAGCTGCAGGAGCCTGGTCAGGTAAGTGGAATTTATTATTTTATTTTTATTAACTACATGGGGGCTCTGCCTGGCTACAATGGGGGGGGGTCTACTGGCTGGCTACAATGGGGGCAAACTACTGGCTGGCTACAATGGGGGCAACTACCTGGATGGCTACAATGGGGCAACTACCTGGCTGTCTACAATGGGGGCAACTACCTGGCTGGCTACAATGGGGCAACTACCTGGCTGGCTACAATGGGGGGCACTACCTGGCTGGCTACAATGGGGGCAATACGGGCTGGCTACAATGGGGGCACTACCGGGGTGGCTACAATGGGGCCCCTTCCTGGCGGGGTAAAATGGGGGCAAATCCCTGGTTTGGCTAAAAATGGGGGAAAATCCCTGGCTGGTACAATGGGGGGCAATTTACCTGGCTGGCTAAAAGGGGGGCAAATCCCTGGTGGTTAAATGGGGCAATCCCTGGTGGCACAATGGGGGAAACAAACCTGGCTGGTTTACTAAAGGGGGGAAAATTACCTGGCTGGTACAAAAGGGGGGCACCTTAACCTCCCTGGCTGGTTTCTAAAAGGCTAAAAAAGGGGGGCACTACCTACCGGGAACTTTTAAGGGGGCAATTTCCCCTGACTATTAAAGGGGGAAACAAATGGCTAAAAAGGGGGGCAACCCCCCCTGGCTAAAAAAAGGGGGCCCATCTACCTAGCTAAGAGGGGGGCATCTACCGGGCTTAAAAGGGGGCATCTCCCTGCCTTTTAAGGGGGCACTACCGGGGTTTTATGGGGGGTATACCTGGCTTTAAGGGCATCTACCTGGTTTTTTTCCAAAGCCATTATGTATTTAGGCGGAGGGGGGTGTGGTTTTTTTGATAGGGGCGTTGGCAACAAAAAAATGGGGGCCCTTTTAACCCCCCCCGATAAAAAAAATTTGTCGAAATTTACGGCAATGTGGGGTGGGGGTTTTCCCAAAAAAATTGGGCCGTATGTTACGTCAAGCGGTTCTTCCCGTGCTCACGGGGCGGACCGGCGAAAAGATCTTTGGCAGGGAAAACCCGGGCCCGGGAATTTCAGCCGATCCCCTTTGGCCCGGGAAAGTGAGCTTGCTGCTCGGGGACCCGGGCGCAAAGTAATTGGCGCTGAGCCCCCGGGCTCCCTGAGTCTCCTACCGGCCCAGCCCCGGACGCTGAGGGACAGCACCCGGGTTGTTGGTGAGGGCCGATGCCCACAATGCATTGGGGGGGCAGCGGGAACAAAACAGTTTTTCATGGGAACCAGCATAAGTAAAAAGCTGTATGCTTGACCCCTTATTGAATAAACCCGATCTTTCAAGTGTGAAAAAGTGTAAAAAAGAAAAAAAAAAATTTGAAAAAAAGAAAAAACACAACACAAAAAACAAAAAAAAAAACCCCGAAACATCCCCCTTTTCCCCCTTTTAAAAACCCCAATCCCCCCAAAAAGATCAAAAATAAAAAAAGGGTCCCCCATTTTTTGGGATCGCCCGGGGCGAAAACGCCCCCCCCTATGAATTGCCCAAAATTAATTCCCCCTTACGGTGGAAACCCCGATAAAAAAAAAAAAAAAAAAACGGGCCAGAATTGCGTTTTTTGTAATCCGCAGCCCCAAAAAAAGGGAAAGTAAAAAGTCATAAAAAATTTCTATCAACATCAAAGTGTTGCCAATTAAAACGTCAGTTCACCCCGAAAAAAAAAAGCCCTTTTAAAAAGTTGTATTGGGAAAAAAAAATTAAAAAAAGTTCTGGCTTTAAAAGGGATAGCGATGCAATAAATTTGTTTTAACAAAAAAAAAACCCCACTTTTTTTTAAAAAAAAATTTGTGCTTTAAATAAAAAAACTAAAATTAAATTGGGTGACCCCAACGTAATCGTTTTCAACCAGACAAAAGTAAAACTAACTTGTCATGGATACTCCCGGGTTTAAACCCCGCTTTTAAAAAATAAAAAAAAAAAAACCCCCTGAAAGGAAATAGAAAGTTTTTTTCCTTCACCTCCCTTTTAAAAAAGGGGTTTTTTTAAAAAGGGGTTTCATAAATTTCTTGCCCCCCCAAAAATGTTACCAATAAAAAATTTCAACTCTTGAAAAAAAAAAGTCCCTATACGCTCCATAAACGGGAAAAAAAAAAAAGTTTTGGCTCTCAGACCGCGATGATGCAAAAAAAACGTTTTTTCCCTTTTCAAAGTGTTTTTATTGTGAAAAAAAGCATTTAAAAAAACTTTAAAAAAAATATAAAAAATGGGGGTATCGCTTTTTTAATCGAAATCAACCTGTGGAAAATTTTCATTTTTACACCCAAGTGGCCGTGAAAAAAATTAAAAAAAAAAAAACACTCCCAAAGGGTTTGCTTTTATTTTGTACAAAAGGGCCCCCAAAAAAAAACCTTAATAAAAAGTAAATTAAAGGGCTTAACATCCCCCCCCAAATGGTTTCCCAAATAAAAACTTAAAAACTCATCTCGTAAAAAAAAGCCAACAAGCACCCTCCATATCCCAAAAAAAATTAAGAAAGCTATGGCTTTTCCAAAATTTGGAAAAACATAAAAAAGGCAACTTTTTAAAAAAACTCGCTTTTATTGGGGAAAAAGTAATAAAAAAAATAAAAAAACTATAAAAAAAAATTTTATATCATTTAATTTTTACCGCCCCCCATATTTTAAAGTTATCCCTCTTTATCCCGTATGGCGGAAATACTTTTAAAAACGAAGCCCAAAAACAATGGCGGGAACTGCTTTTCCCCCCCCCCCCCCCTTTTCCATGGCCCAATGCTAAAAAAAAAATACGGAACCCCTGTGCGCCCAAAATCCCAAAATTTCCCCTTAGTGAGACCCCTGAGGGGTGTTGAACCCAAAAATTTGGAGAACTTTTTGAAGGTTTCACCTTTCTATTTACTTTGGGGGTTTTTGGAGGTTTGCGACTTGGCCCCAACCAATATTTGTGCCCAAAAAAGCCAAATAGGCCCCCCCCCCTTTGTACCATGCCATGCCCCCCAAACACCCGGGTTTACCCCCAACATGTAGGGTATTCCCAAACCCTTTGGAAAAGAAATTGCTTTTAACAAAATTTTTGGGGTTTTTTTTCCCAAAGGGATTCCTTGTAAAAATTAAAAATTTTGGCAAAAAATTGCAAAATTATTGGAAAAAAAAAAATATTTTTTTTTTTTTTTCCCAGAGCTGAACGCTAAAAAAAAATTTGTGAAACCCCTGTGGGGGGTGGGATATACTCCCCGGGCACCCTGGATATATTCCTTAAGGGGTGTTTTTGTTTCCTTAGGGGGTTTCTTTTTGGGGTATTTTTGATTTTTGGAACCTTAGGGTGCCCCGCAAACTTGAAATGGCCCAAAAATTAAAAATCTTTTAATGAAAATGAGACCCAGGGCCCAAATTTAGGTGCTCCTCTTATTCTGGGGGCTTGTGGTTGAGCCAAAAAATGCCCGGGGCCCACATATGGGAAAATCTCGGGAAAAGGCAGAAATTTGGGGAAAAATCAATATTAAGTTGAAATTTTCCCGGATACTTTTAAACCGTTTTTTTGTCAATAATGTTTTTAAAAAATTTTAAAAAATCTGCAAAAAAGTAAAATTTTGGGAAATTTCATTTTCCCCACTTTTGCTTTAACCCTGTAAAAACCCCTAATGGGTTAAAAAAAATTCCCTAAATCCCGGTTTTAAAATTATTTAAGGGGGGGTAGTTTCTTAGATGAGGTCTTTTTATGGGGGTATCTAACTTAAAGGGTAAATTTAAAAGTCCTTTTTAAAAAATGGAAAGGCCCCCTTTAAAAAATTTGTATATTGAAAAATTTTCTTGAAAATTTAAAAATTTATACTAAATTTCGAACCCCCTTTTAAGTCTTTTAAAAAAAAAAAATGCTTTTAAAAAAAAATTGATCCCAAAACAAAACAGCAAAACATAGGGTAGATGCTAGTTAAAAAAATATTTTGGGGGGAAATAAATCTGTTTTTACTGCAAAAAAAAATTTTTGGGAATTTTTAAAAAATTGGAAAATTTTTTCCTTTTTTTTTCACGATAATTTGATATTTTTCACAAATAAACAAGAAATTTTTTGGGAAACCAAAATTTCTTACTTTTCTTAAAGAAAAAATGTGTCACGAGAAAACAATTTTCTGAATCACAGGGAAATTGGGTTTTTAAAGTGTCAAAAGTTATTTCACATAAAGTGACACGGGACAGTTTTTAAAAAAATGGGGGCTCTGTCAGAGGGGGAAAAAAGGGCCCCCGGGGGAAAGGGGGGGTTAAAATTTTCTCCGTTTTTACTTTTTTCAAAAGTTGGCAACTTTTGGTTAAAATTTGGCACTAGGGGGAATGAAAAAAAATTAGAAAAATTCCCCTTCTGCCGTTTATTCCTATCATGACCACCCTTTATCTTTTGGCGGCAGATGATAAAAAGTTCCGGTTTTTGTAGAAACTATTTTGGGGGATGCTGAAAGGTAGGGTGGGGTTTTTGGCAGTTTCCCCTTTTCAAAACCTCCCTTCTAAGATCACAGCTATATTCAGCAGCTTCATTTCTAGACCAGCTTCCGGATCACTGTTCTGACTGAAAGTTGCTAAAAAACCATTTGGCTGCTGTGGTCTATGACTATAGAGACCCCTCACTGATCGGTCATTTGGTTTTCCCCCATTTAAAGGTTTGGACAATGGAAAACCTCTATTTTCATACCCCTTTTGAGACCTAGAAAGTTCTGTAAGCCTACTGACCATAACAGCAGCCCCATCGGGGAAGGGGGAGGGAAAAATTATATATCCCAGATGCCAAAAACAACTCCCCGTCCCTTTCCATAACAGCTGCTACGGGGGCCCGTTGCCCCGGGGGGCCCGACAAACCCGGCCCCCAACCAGAAATTGCCCTTTAAAGGGTTTTCCGGGGCCCATGACCCTGTCCCGGCAGGGAAGACGTCTATCATCTTTGTTGCCTTTGGCCAGGCTCGGGAAGTGGCCTGCCGCTTGTTGCATTTTTTAATAAGGGGGCCCTTTACCTTACCCTTTTTTCAAAATACCTTTTGGGGGGCCCCCCCTGTAACATATCTACCTACTTATGTGGGGACCACCTAAAGCCTACTTACCTACCTATGTGGGTCCCACCTATAGCCTATCTACTTACCTACCGGGCCAATTAAAGCCTACCCACCTGTGCGGGGGCCAAAATATAGCCTGCCCTTTTAGCTTTAAATGGGGCCCCCCCTTTAAAACTACCCGTTTAGTCACCCCCACTGCCCACCCACCCAAAAAGGGGTTTTTAAAGCCTACTTAAACTACTGGGAAACTGCCCCAACTAACTGGGGCCTAACTAATGTCTACCTACGGCCAATCTACCTACCTACCTGTAGCCTACATATCTAACTGGGACCTATGCATAACTACTGCCTACCTACCTAGGAGCAACCTACCTACCTATGGCCTTTCCTTTCTTTACCCTAGTAATGCCCCACTTTTTTTTGGGGGCCCATGTAATGAATCTTTTTTAGGGCCTAAACCCGTGCCCAAACTACCTACCCGTAACTTACCCCAAAAATAACCATGTAGGGCCCCACAAGGCCTATTCTAAAAGGGGGGGTTTCCCGGTAAAAATGATTCTAAGGGGGACCCCCGGCCATAGCTTTTAACCCCAATCTCCAGGAGGTGAATCCTTTGTTCCTTCCCTCTAGGAGACTGGATTTCTAAGTTATGTCCTGTACCCGCTCTCCCACCCCTTGGAAGTTTGTACGAGGGGGGGGGAAAATGAAAGGGAAAGGGGTGGAAAAAGTGAGGATATTTGTTTCCAAATCTTTCGTGGTGGCCGGTTTTTAAAAAATCAAAGGTCAGGACTGGATGCAGAACAAATGGGGGGGGTGAATGGGCTCATACAGAAACGTCACCTGTTTAGTTTTACAAAAAATGGGAACTGCACTGTAATTTACTTATTATCATGAGAGTTGGGTACACTGGTTGGGCTACAAAATATTATGGTCACTTTTTTGGCCGGGGGGAAAATACAGTTGCAGAGCTGTGTACCAAAAAGGGGGGCTACCATTTATGGTCATATGTGGCCCCGGGAACTTTCCCGTCTGTTTTTAAAAAACAAAATATTGGCGGGTTTAGGGCAAAAATTATAGGGGTCGTTAAGGCTTCTTCTGGAAAAAGGGCATTAAAAAAGGGTTTTGTATAAAACAAAATTCCTTTTTTGGGGGGCCCGGTTTAAAAGCCTCACTGCAGTTAAAAGGGAAAAAGAATTTAGCCAATCACTGGGATGCACCTGGGCTAATACATTTTAAGAGCAAGGGACAGGGGAAAAGTAGTACCGAAATGTTTCTGTTGAGAGGCGCTTTTAGACCGCCCAAACACTGCATTCCCCAACCCAATACATGTAAGAGGGAGGAAGGGGAAAAGTAGTTTTCCCCACTGTAGTTGAGAGGTTTTCTACTAGACCGCCAATCCTGCTGAAACCCCATAATACATGTTTAAAAGCAGTACAGGGAAATGTAGACTGGCCCCCTGTACTGTAGAGAGGGGGCTATAGACCACCAATCCACTGCATTTCACCCATTAAATTTTCATGTAAGAGGGAGTACAGGACTTTTAGTTTCCACAATGTAGTGTTTGAGAGGGCTTTTAGAATTTCCAATCACTGCATTTTACATCATAATTTCATGTAAAAAGGGGAGTCAGGAATGTAGTACCGGCCCCTTACTGTAGAGAGGCGCCCATTTGACCGGCCCAAAAATGCATGCCCCCACACTTATATATGTAAAAAGCAGTACAGGACTGTTTGTTCCGCCCCTGTTAAAGTAGAGAGGCGGTATAAGGGGCCACCAAAACACTGCATGCACTCAATAATACATGTAAGGGGCTTTTACAGGAAAATATAGTACCCCTCTCTAATGTAGAGAGGCTTAAAAGGGGCTAACCACTTCATGCACCTCACTAATACATGAAAGGTTCATCCTGCAAAAAAAGCCCCTACACAGCTCTGTATACGAAAAAATAAAAAAGTTATGGCTATCGTAAGATATTGTTTTACACAATAAAAACAATTTTTTTTCAAAGCGCTTCAACATTTAAACTGGGTTTTGGGGCCAAATCATCTCGTCCCCAGGGGTAGGAAAAAAAAATTGTCATGGATACTGCCCGGTGAGGCTGTTTTAAAAAAAAAAAATAAAAAAAAAAACTACTGGATTACAGTTGTTTTTCCCCCCGCCTTAAAAAAAGGATTTAAAACTGATCAAAAAAACCCTTTTTCCCCAAAAAAATTTTATTTAAAAAAAAACGTTCCCAAATCCAAACCGGGAAAAAAAAAAGGGTGCTATACAGCGCCTTAAAACCCCTTTTAAAATAGAAAAAAAATTTTGGGGTCTCAGACTATGGCAATGCAAAAAGCGTTTTTGAATAAAAGTGTTTTTAGTGTGTAAAAGAAGATAAACATAAAAAATAAACAAATTGGGTATCGCTGTAATCGTATCAACCTGCTGACTAAAGCTGGCATGTCATTTATACTGCACGGTGACCGCTGTAAAAAATAAAAATAAAAAACCCGACCAGTATTGCTGAATTTTGTTCAAAATGCCTCACAAAAACCTTAATAAAAAGTAATGAAAGCGTCATATGCCCCCCGTAATGGTACCAATAAAAACATCGACTCATCCTGCAAAAAAACAAGCCCATAATCAGCTCCGTATACAGAAAAATTTTAAAGTTATGGCTGTTAGAATAGGACAACATAAAAACGCAATTTATTATAAACGCATTTCTATTGTGTAAAAGTAATAAAACGTAAAAAACTATATAAAATTTGTATCATTGTAATTGTACTGACCACATAGTAAAGGTATCACGTCATTTATACCGCACGGTGAACACTGTAAAATTGAAGCCCAAAAAACAATGATGGAACTGCCGCCCCCCATTTTCATGGTCCAATGTTAAAAAAACTATGGAACACCTGTGTGCCCAAAATGCACAATACACCCCTAGATGAGATCCATGAGGGGTGTTAAATCGAAAATGGGGCAACTTCTGGAAGGTTTCACCTGTACTTTGGGGGCTTTGCAAATCCGACATGGCTCCAACCAAAAGCCAAATAGCTCTCCCTCCCTTGTATGCCCTACCATGCACCCAAACAGCAGTTTACACCCAAACATAGGGTAACACCAAATTTGGAAAAAATTGCGTAACTAAATTTTGGGTGCTTTTTTTCCAGGATCCCTTGTAAAAATTAAACATTTTTAGCTAAAATTGTTGAAAAAAAAAAATGTTTTCAATTTCACCACTTAATGCTAAAAAAAAATTGTGACACCTGTGGGGTTGATATACTCCCTGCACTCCTGGATATATTCCTTAAGGGGTGTAGTTTCCAATATGGGGCCTTTTTAGGGGAGTTTATTAAGTTTTAGCACCTTATGGCGTCTGCAAACCTGTAATGGGCCTAAATAAAATCGTAATGAAAATGAGACCCCAGAGTCCAGTAGGTGCTCCTCCTATTCTGAGGCTTGTGGTTGAGGCAAATAGCGCATAGGGCCACATATGGGATATCTCTGAAAACGTCAGAATCTGGGGAATCAATATTAAGTTGCATTTCCCTGATCACATTTACCGTGTATCTGTGAATAATGGATAAAAACTGAAAATCTGCAAAAAAAGTGAAATTTTGAAGTTTCTCCTCCACATTGCTTTAATTCCTGTGAAACACCTAAAGGGCTAACAAACTTCCTTTGAATACTTTAAGGAGTGTAGTTTCTTAGATGGAGTCATTTATGAGGCTATCTCAAAGCCACTGGAACTGGACTGGTCCATAAAAAATGTATATTGCAAATTTTCTTTGAAATTTTGTAGTAATTTTTCACAATTTCAAGCCCTCTAATGTCGTAAAAAAATAAAAAAAGACATTTAAAAATGATGCCAACCTATAGTGGACATGTGGTTGATGCCAGTTATAAACGATTATTGAGTGGAATAACTATCTGTCTTACATGCAGAAATTTTTAAAGTTTGAAAATGTTAAATTTTTCTAATTTTTCACAATATTTTTCACAAATAAACAGTTTTAGTGCGTCTGAATGAATGAACCTGTCAAAAATCTGGTGTCTGGTCTACCTTGCATAACTGATGCACCTAATCTTTTGGTGTATTACAGTTCATTTATATAGAAAATAGGGCGTCGACAGGTTTTTGGTGCAAAATACACCAAAAAAATAGCGCAACCCTAATGGGACACATCTCCTATTGTCTTTATATATATCATGTGACTTGCCTATAAAAGTATTTGAAAAATGTGTCTGACATGCTTGACAAAGAGGGTGAGTTCCAGAGTCGGGGGGGAAGCACAGGAGAAGTCTTGGAGATGGTTGTGTGAGGAGCTAAAATGGGGAGAAGCAGAGAAGGTCCTGTGAGGAGCGGAGATTGTGTGAGGGGAGATATCTGGAGATTAAAGGGGTATTATCCTCCCACTGATTATCTTTAAACATGGGAAAAAGTAAATAAACACTATTAGCAAATACATTGCTGTTCTGATTTTGCTTTATTTTAAAATTACAGCAGTTCCTATCTCCTGCTTGTGTACACAAGCTTCCCTTGGTTACTGACCACCTCTTTCCACTCTAAGGGTATGTTCACACGGTGTATTGCGGCGCGTACAGTACGTGCCGCAATACACCGTGTGCTTCGGAAGCTCGCGCTGAACAGCGCGTACTCCCGGGGCGCGTGGGACGGGAGGGGTGGCAGCCTGCCAGCCCCAAAGACATGCATTACTCATGTCACTTATCTCCTCGGGCGTACGATACGATCATATTGTACGTGCAGGGGGACGAGGCGTAATCCATAGTTTTCTATGAGACTTATGAATTACCGTAATTGTGGCGTGCATCTCTCCCGTATTAAAGAGCAAATACGCGGCGAAATGCACGCCGCAATTACGCCATGTGAACATACCTTAACAGTGGCCTGGATGGTGACATCACTCCCTGTTGTGTTTTATCAACAGCACTGGAGTTTGTTTATCTTTCTTACCGACAAACTGTAACCCTTTAAACCTTTTTAGCTTTAGCTTACATTAAAACCCCTCCATCACCAACGTCTTTCTAAAAGGCTCAATTAGGAAGAGTTACTGAAATGACAGTAACTGTTGTATAACCACCCACTACCTAAATAGGAAATATTGCCCTGAAGCTGTAAAACCACCTACAACCTGAACAGGAAGTGGGAGCCTGAAGCTGAAGAACCGCCCACAGCCTGAACAGGAAGTGGGAGCCTGTAGCTGTAAAATCACCAATAGTCTGACTAGGACGTAGGAGCCTGAAGATGTAAAACAACCCACAGACTGAAAAGGACGTGGAAACCTGAAGCTGGCTGTGAAGCGCAAGCTCTGTAAAACAGCCAGATGGGAAAAACTTTTTAAGGCTGAGATGTATGAAGGGAACCAGTTATGGAGAATTAAAGGGGTTGTCTCACTACATTGTTTCATCTGACCTCAGACCTGTTTTCTTGGTTTCATTTTTAATTCAGGGGCGAGTTTACTGGCTTCTACTAGGCTGCAGTAGAAGCCAGGTCTGTAGCTATAGCAACCAGTGCTGGCAGCCTATCATGAGAGATTGAACAGATCTGTAGCTATAGCAACTTGAGAAGCTGATGCAGCCCATACAAGAGGGGATATCTAGGAATAGGTAGGACACTGTTAATGGACATATATTTCAAAGTGACTTGTTTGTGCAAGATCTTTAACATAAGAAGTTGCTTTCTTGTGTTCAATAGGAAGAAGAGGAAAAAAACTGTCCTGTGCACAGCTCTGATAATGAAACTGTAACGAGTCCTAACTCCAACAAATATGTCCTCTCAATATTGATTTCTTAAAGGGGTTGTATCATTTCATTAAATGGTCTTCAGAATAAGGGGACAGTGAAAAACAAAGAAAACTTTGCAATTGGATGTCATTAGCAAGCTGTCTTGTATTCACGTTTTCCTTATCTTCTGTTTCTGTTTACACTGATATCCAGTGCTGGCCGGATCCCTCCTCCTTGCATTTCACTATCTGAGAGCTCATTTACATTCTGTTCGGCCCCCGGTCGCAGCATTCACGGATCGAGCATTCCTGCCTTTCACTCAAAGTAAGGGATCGGCACATTTTCACTCTGCACAGCCAGAAGAAACAGAATAACACTGCAGGGCTTCTATAATCAGGAAACAACAAAATTGGTGTGTCGATCCTGCCTCTCCTGCATTGAAGGGAGATCTGTGCCGTTATAGAAAGCTGGATTCATCAGTGCTCAGTCTGATTGAATTGCAGCTGTGGTATGTATACAGCTCTTACAAAAATAAGACTGCATAGGGTGAGACACAGTGACATGTGGACTCAGAGGGGGGAGGGGGAGTCTCTGGAGCCAGCATGAACAGTGAATAGAGGATGATGTCACCCTGCTGGGAGGGGAAGAAACGCCCCTGTGTTTCTAGAGTTGAGAAGCAGAGAGCAGTATGAATCAGCCGAACTAAAGAAGCGATACATCCCCTTTAAAACAAAAGAGGAAAAAAGAGCGTGCGCTCCTGTAGTGCAATACAGTTAACTATTAGAAAGGTAGACAGATACAACGATGTTATTCTAACCTTATTGAAGAAATAAAGAATATTTCCGGCTTCCGTCTCTCTGCTTTCTTGGAGACACTCCGATTTTCGCAGTTAAGGTTTTTTTTTTTTTGTTGTTGCTGTTATTTTTTTGTGCTTTTTATACACATGATCATTTGAAAAATTGTTTTTAAGCCTTCTTTAATAAAGTAATTAGTTTTTTTTGTGATTAATAGTAAATATGTAAAACGTATGTTAACTGTTGTTTAGGAATACTGGTGTTCTATATAGACACTACAGGGTTAATAGGCGAAACTGAGAATGTACAATTATGACACCGCCCATCTCTATCTTTGGATGTTATTTAAAGAAGAGTAGTTTGACATTTTATATGAAACCTAATGAAGTCTATATGAGATGAAACGCGTTTTTGTTTTTTTTACAATAAATCTTTTTTATTTTAATAATCCTTTTATGGTGTGTACTATATATATGGTGTTTTTTTGCACTAAAAACTCTCCGTTTGGGTTCACGGTGTCCACCTGTACCAGGTTCAGCTTGTTCTGAACTACGGATTATTTCAATATTGATTTCTTACCAGAAACAGAAACTGCCTCAATATAAAAAGGGGAATTGACACAAGTATGTCCCATTACTCATGTGGAGGGAGGATACATCACATTTTAATGACTACTCCCTACAAAATGTCCAAACTGAACCCTGGATTGTGAAGAGGAGACTGCCCTGGTGATCGGCCAATAAACACATATGGACAGGGTTACCCGGCTGCCTCATCTCATATACATCCCAGAGAAGATCTCTGCTCGCTGCTGTTTACCTTAAAGAACTGAAAACTCCTACAAACCCTCCTGTAACAGCCGAGAGGTGGACGACACTGTAATGTCTGGGAAACCCTGAGTGTGCCAAGCAACCCGGACTCTACATTACATCCACTAACACAATGGAAGAGATGTATCCAAAGAAATAGTAGTTATGCATGACAACCAAACCATATAGGGTTATATGATAGAGGAGAGGAGCTGAGCTCTGTGATATATAGGGTTATATGATATAGGAGAGAAGCGAGATATGTTATATATAGGGTTATATGATAGAGGGAGAGAAGCTGAGCTCTGTGATATATAGGGTTATATGGTAAAAGGGGGGAGGAGCTGAGCTCTGTGATATATAGGGTTATATGATAGAGGGGAGAGGAGTTTAGCACTGTGATATACAGGGTTATATGATAGAGGAGAGAAGTGTAGCTCTGTGATGTATAGGGTTATATGAGAGGGAGAGGAGCTGAGCTCTGTGATATATAGGGTTATATGATAGAGGAGCTGAGCTCTGTGATATATAGGGTTATATGATAGAGGAGAGAAGCTGAGCTCTGTGATATATAGGGTTATTATGATTGAGGAAGAGGAGCTCTGTGATATATTTAAATTATATGATAGAGAGGAGCTCTGTTGATATATAGGGTTATATGATAGAGGGAGAGGAGCTCGTGATATATAGGGTTATTTTTGATAGTGGAGAGAAGCAAGCTCTGTGATAAATAGTGGTTTTATGTAGAGGGAGGGGAAGTGAGTTCTGTGATATATAAGTTTTATGACAGAGGAGAGGAGCTCTGTGATATATAGGGTTATATGATTGAGGAGAGAAGCTGAGCTCTGTGATATATAGGGTTATTATGATAGAGGGAGGAGAAGCTGAGCTCTGTGATATATAGGGTTATAGGATAGAGGAGAGGAGCTGAGCTCTGTGATTTTATTGGGTTATATGATAGAGGAGAGGAGCTGAGCTCTGTGATATATAGGGTTATATGATAGAGGAGAGAAGCTGAGCTCTGTGATATATAGGGTTATATGATTGAGGAGAGAAGCTGAGCTCTGTGATTGAATAGGGTTATATGATAGAGGGAGAGAAGTGAGCTCTGTGTTTTATAGGGTTATATGATGAGGGGGGAGAAGCTGAGCTTTGTGATTGATAGGGTTTTATTTTAGATGGAGAGAAGCTGAGCTCTGTGATATATAGGGTTATAGGATAGAGGAGAGGAGCTTAGTTCTGTGATATATAGGGATATATGATAGAGGAGGAGCTGAGCTCTGTGATTTTATAGGGTTATAGGATAGAGGAGAGGAGCTTAGTTCTGTGATATATAGGGATATATGATAGAGGAGAGAAGCTGAGCTCTGTGATATATAGGGTTATATGATAGAGGAGAGGAGCTCTGTGATATAAACTGTAGGGTTTTATGAAAGTAGGAGAGAAGTTGAGCTCACTTAGGTTGTTTAAAGTGCCCTCCATAACAGTTCCCACTATTACAGTGCGGGCCATATAGTGCCAGCTGTGTGGTGCTCCCCATAACACTACCAGATATACAGTGCCCAACATACCAGTGTCAGCCATACAGTGCTCATCATAATAGTGTCAGTCATAGAGTCCCACAATAACAGTACCAACCATACAGTGCCCCCATAACACTGCTCTCAATTGTATGCAGCTGTCAAAAGATGAATATTACTTTCTGAAGTATGAAGACAAAGACAAAGCACAGATATGTCCTGATACTTGGGGGGGCCGCACAGAGGAGCACTGGGGGCCGCACAGAGGAGCACTGGGGGCCGTACAGAGGAGCACTGGGGGCCGCACAGAGGAGCACTGGGGGCCGCACAGAGGAGCACTGGGGCCCGCACAGAGGAGCACTGGGGACCGCACAGAGGAGCACTGGGGACTGTACAGAGGAGCACTGGGGGCCGCACAGAGGAGCACTGGGGACTGTACAGAGGAGCACTGGGGACCGCACAGAGGAGCACTGGGGGCCGCACAGAGGAGCACTGGGGGCCACAACTTTGCAATAGGTGATGAATACTATCACATTATTAATCACTTTTTTGCACACTCACCAGAATTCGCTGTGGACACCAACAGGACGAGCAGGATAAAGCGATACATGTTCCTTACGCTGGGGAACTTGTAGGCTCCATACTATGTGACAGCAGAAGCTTAATGAGATGTCAGGAGGAGTCACTTGTGCAGAGAAGCAGCAAGAACGAAGCTGATTGCATGGCTGTAAGGTTTCCTCCAGTAAGAAGTCATCTACAGGACGCTCAGCAGTTTCCAGGCAGAGTCACTGTTAGAAGGTTGCAAGACGAGAAACAGAAATGAAACTTAGGGGTAAAATGTTTCAGGAAACAAGTTAACTCGCGATTTACAAAAAACAGAAACTGGAAAAACCAGAAAGCGGCTTCAGCTCAAATGTCAACAACAGCTCAGCACCTCCCGTCCACACTGCATAACGTGCACAGCAGAGAGGAGATGGCTATGACCATAGCACTGTACTATGTGGGATTGCTCCTACTTACAGATGTCCAGGTAAAAAAATATCATTTGAATACAGATGCAGCAGAAAATGAAATAAAAACCTAAAAACAGAAAACAGACAATAGATATTTCACTTCATCACTAAAACAGGAGGCGAAAATCAATGAAACACAGAGGTGTGAATACAAATCTAAACAGCACCAAACATCCAGCACACAGATAATATTACACAATATATCCCACAGAAATAATTATAAACAATACCAAAGAAACACCATAAGGCAAATGAATTCACCCAGAATATAGAAAA
>JAODAL010056741.1:0-23102 GCA_025379985.1 Phyllomedusa bahiana | reverse complement strand
CTGGGAAGGCGGGAGGTCTACTCACACCCCCGCACTCTGTTTCACACACTGTTTCGCGCTGGCCCAAAAGGTCTTTTTACCGGTAAATAGTGAGGGCGCCAGCCGGGCTCTCACCCACCCACTGTAACCCCGGGCCCGGGCAGCTGAACCCGGTTAAAGTGACAGACGCTAGCCGGGGCTCTCACCGCACCCACTGTAATTTGGCCCGGGCAGCTGGACCCCTTTAATGGGAACAGACGCTACCCTGGGCTTCCCCGCACCCCGTAAGTCTGGCAGCTGGACCCCGTGTTAAAAAATGGCTGATGGTAGCACTGGTTCCCATCGTTAGGGGCAAACAGGAGAGCTTCAAATTTCCAAAAAAAATCAGATTTTGAAAAGGTGATTTCTGTGGGGTTAAGAGTGAAAAAAAAGGGGTCCAGGGGCTGGCCCAAAAAATTGCACAATTTTGAGGTTAAAATTTTCGGGGGTTTTTGAGTCACTATGGGGTCACATCATTTGATCTCCGGGGGGTCTGTCCCAATCACTGAAGAAGGATTTGAGGAAACATGAAACCATTGAATTGTTTGGCGAACAGTCCAAAAGCCAGGTGGAAAATCTTCTAAACTAAGAATTTTTGGGGATGATTAGGACATTTTTATTATTTATGGGGTGGGGGACAAATTTAACACACTACACTTGTAAAAAATCCCCTTTAAAAACGCAGGGAGGGGGTATGTTGATTATCACCTTGAAAAAAAAGAAAAATGATAAAAATTTAAAACTATAAAAAAAATTCCCCAAAATAAAATTCTGTAAACAAATGTCATTCCCAAAAAAAAATATAAAAATAACCCAAGTACAAAATACATGGGCCCATTTTTGTGATCTGGGGGTCAAACAGGTTTAGGGGTCAGCTGTGGCCCAGGACAGGGAAATCTAGCCCATGAAACAAAAGGGGGTTTGAAAGACTCCTTTTTTTCCGGCACTTTTTAAAGGGGGGTTCTGCATTTGGGGGTCAATCTGGGGCCCCCGGGACATATAGTCAATGTCAGTGAAACTAAAAGGGTGGTTAAAAAGACTCTTTTTTCCGGCCTTTTTAATCGGGGGCAGCAGGTTTAATGGTCTTTCGCGGTAAGGAAGATAAAATTTTAATGTCCATTTCAACAAAAAAGTTGGGGGTAAAAACCCTTTTCCCGGGGCACTTTTTAATTTGGGGGTCAACGGTTTTTTAAATGGTTTTATATAGGTAGACAGGTATAGTCAATGCCAGTTAAAACAAAATGGGGGTTGAAAGATCCTTTTCCCAGATTTTTTTAATTTGGGGGGTATGCAGGTTTTAAGGTCATGCTGTGGTGCAAGCAGGGTAGTGAAAGGGCTGTGATTTTTTTCTGTGGCTTTTATAACCTAAGTGTGTTCCTAAGATTTTGCCGTACCTTTGACTGTTGTGGATGTTAATTCCCGCTTCTCCACCTGTTTGGGTGTAAAATGAAGGAGTTTTTTCCCCTCCCATAGACTTTAATGGTCATCGGCGAAAAATATTTTCGACATCGGAAATCTTATTGATAATTCCATATCGACTATCGACCCGATGACGATAGTCAATGTAACGCTTCACTACTGAGGCCCTCATATAATTTCTGTAGGGACCACGCAATAAACTGGGCAACCCCAAAACAATCACTGAGTGATTTCCAAAATATTTCCCCGGATTTTACTAAATCTTCTTATTCTTTGCATAAAATATATTTTCAGTAACGAGAAGAATGGAAAGGTTATGTCTGATGGCTGCACAATGCAGTGTCAATATTTTTTCTACATAATTCTCATTTGTCTTTCGCTGAGTATGTGTGATCTATTGTTAGTTTTGTTTGTTTCCATATAATGAAAGACTACTTAATTTTACAAGTTAAATACCATTGTTTATTGTTTTTAATACTTTATTCATATCCTGAGAATAAACCAGTCTAGTAACGATATGAATCTAACTTTAGCAGCTTGATGTTTTCCCTTGGATTCATGTGTCAGTACAGATGAATTGTTTTGGCTTTTCCTAAGTTTCACGCACATAGCTGTATTGCAGATCCATGTTGTGCAGATTATTATTACTATTATTATTATTTATTTTATAGTGTCATTTACTTCCAGGTTGCTGTACATATTATATGACATTCAAAAGGGGCTAAAAATGGGATAAAAAGTAGAAAAGCAAACAAAGTGTCAATACAAGATGAGTTTACAAAAGTTAGATGTACCATTCAGATACCGCCTTGCCTTAAATTTTATATAGAGATACATGAAAGCTTTTACTCATGGATTCTCTATGACTTTAAGAAAAAAAAAAACATTTCACATCACATGTATAAGGACAGTAAACATTGGGGCAAAATTTTCAAGGTTTTCCCGAATTTGGCTCAATTTTGCCCAAAAAAAACTTTTCGCCACATTTTCTACGTGTTTTAGACAGTTTCAGATGCTTCCACATCTCGTCCGACAAAGGGGACATGGCTTCGTAAAAGGAGCGTGGATTTGCAGAAAGGGGCGTGGCTTAAAATGCGCCAGAATCTGCGACAAAATTCTGGCGTAAAAGTAAGCCAACTTAAAGATGGTACAAACTTAGACTAGACAGTTCTAACCTACACCAGATTTATCAACACTATAATAAATGTAGCGCATTGTAAGACTGTCTAGTCTAACTTTACACTGTCTAAAGTAAGACACTATTGAAAAATCTGCCTCATTATCTTCTCGGATTTCCAGAGGCAGAGAACCTGGCATGGTCACTTTTTCATAGGGCTCCCATGAGTGCACAACAAGGTAGGGCACAGGATTCCTTTCTTATCTCCTACCTGTAATCCAACTGATAGAAGAATGCCCGACAATCCTCTAGGCATGGTGGGTGCCACTACATAGCTTAAATAAGTAACGGTGGTAACTGCGGTCATTGTAACCAGGAATATGCCCACTGAGATCGAAAGGGAAGTATCGCACTGAGAGGCACAATGCAGAAGACAAGTACATGTTGCAGAGCCAACGCAAGATACCAGGCTGCACCACAGTTTAACAGGCTGCGGTTTCATTCCCTGCAGTGGAGACTTGGTTGTTGGACTGAGGTATATTCATAGTATGAGTATGAGAGACAGCTACCAGATCCTCACAGTGGAGGTACAAATGGGGCCAGTAACCTCTGAGGAATGGGATTACATTAGCATTAACAGCGTTATGGTCACATATTACAAATGGCCCCAGGACTGCTAGGCACAGTATTCCCTAAATTATTACCTATTGGCAGCTCAAAGGAGGACATGAACCCACATACTAACTGTAGTGTGTTCATTTACACTAGAGAAGCACCTTTATAAAAGCTTGGATCATTTTGAGCTGGAGTTACAATGAGGCCACGCTTGCTTATAACTATGGTAAAAGACATTTTAGGATGCCAACAATCTATAGCATGATTCCTTTGGTTGAAAGGTGAAACGCTCCTCCTCCTCACACCGCTACTTACAGTAATGTAAAAATCAATAGCAGGAATGAGTACCCCCTCCCTCCCTCCTGTTGTTATTGCATTATGATGGTGTAGTGTGGCTCTATTATTTACAGTTGAAACCAGAAGTTTACATACACTATATAAAAAGACACATATGCATGTTTTTCTTACAATCTGACATGAAGTAAAAATAAACCTTACTCATTTTAGGTTAATTAGGAACCAAAATTATTTATATTTGCCAAATGCCTGAATAATGAGAGAATTGTTTAAGGCATTTTTATTATTTCCTGCAAAGTCAATAGTTTATGTACAGTACTTTTCATTGGTGATTGGTAGCATTTCCCTTAAACTGTATGACTTGGGTCAAACATTTTGGATATCCTTCCACAATCTTCTCACAATAGTTGGTACAAATTTTGGTCCATTCCACCTGACAAAACTGGTGTAACTGAGTCCTGTTTGTAGGTTGCCTTGCTGATATCTGCCTTTTCAGTTTTGCCCATAAATTTTCAATAGGATTGAGATCAGGGCTTTGTGATGGCCGTTCCAAATCATTGACTTTGTTATCCTTAAGTCACTTTGTAACTTGTTTGGCAGTATGCTTTGGGTCATTGTCCATTTCGAAGACCCATTTCTGCCCAAGCTTTAAATTCCTGGCTGATGTCTTGAAATGTTGCTTCAGTATTGCCCCATAATCTTCTTTCCTCATAATGCCATCTATTTTGTGAAGTGAACCAGTCCCTCCTGCAGCAAAATAACCCCACAACATGATGCTACCACCCACATGTTTCATAGTTGGGATTGTGTTGTTAGGCTTCCAAGCTTCTCCCTTTTTCGTCCAAAAGTAATGATGGTCATTATAGCCAAACAGTTCACTTTGAGTTTCGTCAGACCACAGGACATGTCTCCAAAAATTTAGGTTTAGTTTTTATGTGTTTCTTTTGGAGTAATGGCTTCTTCCTGACACAGTGGCTTTTCAGCCCAAGTTCTTCCCCACACTTTTTATTGGGACCATTTATATATTTATATAAATTAATCATGTCCCTCCAGAGCCTTCTTTTCTCAAAACTAAATAAGTTCAATTCTTCTAACCTTTCCTCATAACTAAGGCGCTCCATTCCCCTTATACGTTTGGTTGCTCGTATTTGCACTCTCTCTAGTTCCATTACATCTTTTCTATAAACTGGAGCCCAGAACTGAACAGCATATTCCAACTGAGGCCACACCAATGCTTTATACAGTGGCAAAATGACATCCTTGTCACGTGAGTCCACACCTCTTTTAATACACACCAATATCTTACTTGCCTTAGATGCAGCTGATTGACACTGCATGCTTTTCTGTAGTCTATGATCTACAAGAATGCCCAGATCTCTCTCAACAAGAAAATCTCCCAGTTGTTCTCCCCCTAGAACATATGATGCCTGCAGATTCTTCATACCCAGATGCAGAATCTTACATTTATCCACATTGAACCTCATTTGCCAAGTGAATGCCCAAACACTCAGTGTGTCCAAGTCTGCCTGCAATTTATGAACATCTTCCATAGATAGCACTACACTACATAGCTTGGTGTCATGTGCAAAAATAGATACTGTGCTATTAACCCCCTCCACTATATCATTAATAAATACATTGAATAAAAGAGGACCCAATACTGAGCCCTGGGGCACACCACTCATAACAGGGGACCACTCAAAGTAGGAGTCATTTGCCACCACTCTCTGAGTACAATCCGATAGCCAGTTTTTATTCCAGTTAAACACTGTTATTTCTAACCCAATGGATCCTAATTTACCCAATAAACACTTATGAGGAATACTATCAAACGCCTTTGCAAAATCTAAAAACACTATATCCACAGCCGCCACGCCACCCAGACTTCTACTTAGCTCTTCATAAAAACAGATCAGGTTGGTCTGACAACTCCTGTCCTTGGTAAAACCATGCTGGCAATCACTTATTAATATTATATTTTAGCCACATATTCCTTAATAGTCCCTTATGAGCCCCTCAAACAGTTTTCCCCCAATAGATGTTAAACTTACTGGTCTATAATTACCTGGGCAAGACTTGGAGTCTTTTTTGAAGATGGGAACTATATTTGCCTTGCACCCGTCTCCTGGCACTAACCTTACCAGAGAATCCTAATTCATACACAGGGGAGAGAATAACGAGCTGACTCTTTAAGAACTCTTGGGTGTAAGCCATCTGGGCCTGGAACCTCTTTCACATTTAGTTTATTTAACTTGGCTTGGACCATTTCTACACTGAGCCAATTAATTATATCATATGATGTATTAACAGTACCGGCACCGCCTACATCTGCTCTGGGCCCGCCACCCATCAGTTCTAGTACTGCTCCCATTAGTACTGACACCACCAACATCCGCACTGAGAAAAGACGGCTCCGGGGGGACTTGATTAATCTATATAAATATATAAATGGTCCCTACATTTTTATGTAAAGCCCCCTCAAAAGACAAGGGGAAATTCATTTCGACTGCAGAAAAAAGGATTTAATCTCCATAGGAGAAAAGCGTCCTTCACATTGAGAGCTGTAAATCTGTAGAATGCCTGCCCAAGGAGCTGGTCCAGGGAGGAAACAGTTGCGAGTTTCAAGACGGCTTAGATATCTCCTGAAATAAAAAATATTAATTGTACGAAACCATGTAAAATTTGATCCTGTCTGGGATGGCTTTGGGGGCAATCGGGGGTTTCCCTGGAGCAGTTGGGTTTTTGCTTTGTGGGTTTTTTGGGCATTCACCCGGGGGAAGCTGGCTTTGAACTCCTTGCTTCCCCTTCCTTCAACCAATTTTCCCTCCTTGGTTTAACTTGATGGAAGTGTTTTTTTTCAAAGTTTAAATATGTCCCCTATGTATACTACTTGTTTTACTTGGAAAGACCCCTTCTTTCCAGCATTTTTACAAGGCTTTTGCTTTTGTTCTTTGGGGTTTATTGCATGGCGGATCAAAGCAGTTCATCTCTGATCACAGAACCACCTCCTTCCGATGGTATATGGCTGGACTTCCCATCTTGTTGTACTTTTTAATTTTTGTAAAGATGAGAACCCTTGGTACTGGAAATTGCACAAAAGGATAACCAAATTAGCAAGTCCACAATTCTCTTCCTGATATCTTGGCTGATTTCTTTAGACTTTTCCATGATGTGTATTTCTTTACGTGCATTAAAACATATCCACAGTTGTGTTTCTAATTAACTCCGATGTTGCCAATAAACTTCCAAAGACATGACATCATCATATGGGCTGTCCCAAATTGCTTAACCACTTTCCGCCAGAGGCAGTTTTGGCCTTTCTGACAGAACTCCATGTTTGGAATCTGAAATGTGTCCCATTATGTGAGAATAACTTTTTGACACATTTACCTATCCATGTGATTCAAAGATTGTTTTCTCGTGACACATTGTGCTTTAAATTAGTAAGAATTTTGGCCCAAAAGTCCTTGTTTATTTGTGAAAAATATCAAAGTTCCATTAAAAATTTGAAAAATGTACCATTTGCAAACTTCAAAAAATGTATGCGTGTAACCCCGAAAGGTTATTCCATCAAAATAGTTTATACGCATAAACCAAATGTCACAGTATTTTTAATGATTTTTTTAATTTTCCTTTTCATGACATTAGGGGTTTAGAAATGTAGTAGTAATTTTCAAGAAAATTTGCAATATACATTTTTTTAGGGACCAGTCCAGTTCTGTCGTGGCTTTGATTGACCTGTATGTTAGATACCCCCAGAAATGACTTAATCTAAGAAACTACACCCTTTAAAGTATTTAAAACAACATTTAGGAAGTTTATTAACCCGTTAGGTGTTTTACAGGAATAAAAGCAAAGTGGAGGTGAAATTTAAAAATTGCACTTTTTTGCAGATTTTCAATTTTTATCCATTATTCACAAGAGCACGGTAGATGTGACCAGGGAAATGCAACTTAATATTGATTCCCTAGATTCTGCCATTTTCAGAGATATCCCATATTTAGCCCTAGTCACAAACTGGCTCTACCACAAGCCCCAGAATAGGAGGAGCACCTACCGGACTCTGGGGTCTCATTTTCATTATGATTTCATTTAGGCGCCATTTCAGGTTTGTGGACGCCTTAAGGTGCTAAAACTTAATAAACACCCCTAAAAAGACCCCATATTGGAAACTATACCCCTTAAGGAATATATCCAGGGGTGTAGTGAGTATACTGACCCCACAGGTGTTTCACACATTTTTTTAGCATTAGGCTGTGAAAATGAAGATTTTTTTTTCCAACAATCTGCAATTTTAGCTGAAAACATTTAATTTTTAAAAAGAATCCTGGAAAAAAGCACCCCAAATTTTGTTACGCAATTTCTTCCAAGTTCAGCAGTACCCTATATATGAGTGTAAACTGCTGTTTAGGCACATGACAGGGCGTACAAGGGAGGAAGTGCTATTTGGCTTTTGGAACGCAGATTTTGGTGGGTGCTATGTCGCATGTGCAAAGCTCCCAAAGTACCAGACCATAAGTCTTCCATAAGTCAACCCCTTTTGGATTCAACAACCCTCATGGATCTCATCTGGGGGTGTATTGTGCACTTTGGGCACAAAGATGTTCCATAGTTTTTTGTAGCATTGGGCCATGAAAATGGGAGGAAAAAACTTAGTTCCGCCATTGTTTTTTGGTTTCAATTTTACAGCCTTCATTGTGCAGTATAAATGACGTGATAACTTTACTATGGGGGTCGGTACAATTGCAATTATATACATTTTATATAGTTTTTCATGATTACTTTTACAAAATAGAAATATGCCTATAAAAAATTGCATTTTTATGCCAGTCTTTTCTGACAGCCATAACTTTTTTATTTTTCTGTGTACACAGCTGATTATGGGCTTTTATTGGTACCATTATGGGGTGCACTTGACACTTTGTTCACAGGTCGATACAAGTACAGAGATACCCAATTTGTATATTTTTTATGTTTTACTGCTTTTACACAATTAAACCTCACTTTTATTCATGCAAATAGGAAAATGTTTTTGTATCGCCATAGTCTGAGAGCCATAACTTTTTTATTTTTTGTGTGTGGAGATGTATAGGGGGCTTGTTTTTTGCGGGATGAGTTGACGTTTTTTATTGGTATAATTTTTGGGAGGGACTAGGTTCTTTGATCAATATTAAATCTGTTTTTTTGGGGGGGGGGGGCGGGGGAGGGGGGGAATATCAAAAGGGTTGGGGGGGGACCAAGGGGGGGTAAGAAAATACTAATAATACTAGAAGTGTTTTT
This sequence comes from Phyllomedusa bahiana, assembly GCA_025379985.1. Lineage (NCBI taxonomy): Eukaryota > Metazoa > Chordata > Amphibia > Anura > Hylidae > Phyllomedusa > Phyllomedusa bahiana. The sequence goes on along the minus strand of JAODAL010056741.1, from coordinate 14,356 downwards.
TTTTTTTTTTTTAACAGCTCTCACCTTGCAGTATACGTAACTAGTTAGTTTTACTCTGTGGTTCTATACAATTACGGCGAAACCCAATCTATATAGTTTTTTTTTATGCTGAAGCGCTTTAAAAAAGAAGTGCTTTTATTGTGTAAAAAATATTATGTATCGTCGTTTTCTAATAAGACATAACTTTTTTTTATTTTTAATAAAAAGCGCTGTGTACGTTTATTTTTTGTGGGATATGAATTTTAATTGCCAACACCCCCCCCCCCCCACACCACCCATACCACCCCCCCCCCACCAAACAAATCATTACCCATGTCTATTTGAGTTTTGATTGTCTTTTTATTCCATTTAATATGTTGGCAAGGATGATCGAATTCTTTGATAATATTGTTTTAATCAGGCGTACCATGGGTGGGCTAAATTAACATGACATCTTTATTATGTCAGCTCGTTTTGATGTGGCGATACCAAATTTTGTGTTGTTCGTTATTTTTGATCTTTTTTGGGAGGGATAGCATTGGTAAAGGGGGAAATGGGTGGTGCATACTGTTTTTATTTCATTTTTCGTTGTTTGTTTTCTCTTTTTTGTTTTTACTTTTTATCTTACTCTTTCTTCACTTTTTCCATATGGGAATTGTGTGAGAGACTCAAACACTCATACAATAGGAAGTCAGTTAACTGCTTATTGCTGTGTATAGGTATCCATGGTTACTTTCAAGCACTCCTGCCAGCATTGCTCACAATGCCATTGCGGGCATGGTGATGTCACAGACAGCGGAAAGTGTTTATATACACTCTCTGCTGTCTGGTTAGGAGGGACAGCAGCGGCAACTATCGTGCATTGCTCGCGAGAGAGGCTAAGACAGCTCCCTTCTTTTCTGCTGTGACTTAGCTCAGCGATTTATATAAGATTATGGAGTAGTGGTTAATACCTGCGGCGGCTAGTCAATCCGGCTGTGGGTGATGTTTGTATCGAGGGGGGGGGGGGGGGGCCCAGCGGGGGTAATACATGGTCCATATCACGATCGTGCGGGGCTCGTTTGCAATCCCACACGATCACCAGGACGAACTCGTATATCCATTTGACAGGGATAAGCTACCTGTCTGCTAGGTGTGATTGGGTACTGTCTAATTTCGGGAAGGGGTTAAAGGCATCGTAATCCTAGTGTATGGAAACTACCAGACCAGACTGGAGTCTTATTGTAGGGTTTTGCATTAATTAGAGTTAGGTTCCTGGCAGGAGCGTCCTTATCAGGACGGTTGTCCTGCTTTGGTAGGCTAGAGTTTATGTAGTTCCTTTAGGGTAATGTAGGTATTTCTCTAGCAGTTTTCTTGTGCATCTCTATGTTTCTTCTGAAGGAGACGATTATCTCTTTTTTAGTGTATATTATTAAAAGTTATGTTTTACTTGATTGATTTATTTCAGCCTTTATTTCTTTCTTCACGTTTCCAGTAGCTCAGAAGTTTGGATAAATGTTGTTAGTATTTGTCAGCAATGCCTTTCAATTGTCTAACTTGGGTGAAATCTTTTGGGTAGCCTTCCACACGTTTCTCACATTAAGTTGCTGGAATTATGGTCTGTCCCTTCTGGTTTATGATCTGGTTACGTTTTTGAAGGTTCTTTCCTCACCTCCCGCTTTTTCAAGTTCTCCAAATATTGTGAAATGGCATTACATTATCTTCATTTTGTTGTTCTGAAGACAATTTTGACACAACCTGGAAAATATGCTTGGTGTTATTATCCAGTTTGACCCAGTTGTGTCAAAGATTTAACTTCTAGACTGATGTCTTGAGATGTTGGTTGTATATCACCACATCATTTTCCATCCTCACAATGACATCTATTTTGTGAAGTGCAAAAATCTCTCCAAAGCAAACAAAACACCTGCACAGCAAGATGTGCCACCTCGTGCTTTCTGCAGATAGGCTGGCATTTCTTTATTTTTTGCAAGTTCTTTTTCTCTATACCTAATAATTAGAGATGGGCGAATGAGTTAGCACGTGGAATGTTTTTTTTAGAATTTCAGTAAAAACTTCCGGGTTCTGAACGAAGTACGAAGTTTGCCGTGGGTACCTTGTAGGTACTGAACAAGTAGTGCTTCTTTGATTGATAAAATGGTGTTTACATTGGGCAAGAAGTCTGGAGGAAGAAAGGGCATAGCCTACATGACATCGTGCAGAGATAAGCAATCAGAGACGGCGGGTTCTGTGACATCACCGCACTATATAAAGTTCGGGCTGCGACGTGGGGAGCTCATACCGTTCAATTGTATAATTAGGATGGTGCTGCCACGGGTGCCTTTGATATCATTTATACAGAACTCATTTTTTAACAGCGATTTGGGGGGGGGGGGGTTTTGCTATGTAGTTGTCACAGCTTGTCTCAAGAGACTGCTTCTCTTAACGTTTCTAACTTCTGATTTTGTGGGGTATTGGAACTGCAAGTCAGTGTGCGTCAAATGGCAGCTGCTATATATTTTAATGCTTTCATGTCACAGACATTTGAATATCACAGGGGTCTAACTAAGCCTGTTCTGTTGTCTTCATTTTAACGAAACAGCGTTTTTTACAATCCAAATATGGTTAATTTATTGGGTTTGCTCAATTTCGCTTTGGCACAATTGAGATCAGGGGTTAATTAAGCATTGTTCTGCTGTTGTGGTCACTAAAAAATCATTTTTTTTCACGCCCAAAGATGAATTTTGCTGTTAGCATAATTCATATCTCAAAGTTAATTAAGCCTGTTTGTGCTTTTTACTTATTTAATATAACAGGTTTTTTAAATCAACACTTAAAGTTAAATTTTTCCTGGACATTTGTGGAGCGCATTTATATCCAAGGGTTACCCAAGCTAGTTAGTGGGTTCATTTGGAGCTCTAAATACAGGTGCGTGTGTATTTTTATATACAGATATCTTCATCACTCGAGTGTCTGTACATTTTATGAACAAACAATATGTAGGACAGAGAGGTGACAGGGCTCTTCACTTGGGAAGTGGCAGTTGGCACAAAACATTCTGGAGCAGGAACAGGTGCAGTCCCCTAGCAAGGGGGACCGTCTGCGAGGGGTCATCGGTGAGGCCAAAACTGCAGTGTATTTAGCGGTCGATTGCTGATGACCAAGAACCAAGGGTTTGATTGGTGTGACTAGGTCATCCACATTCCTCCAGATGACATCTGGACAAAACCCCAGCCATAGTGGTGGTGGGAACATCAGACACCAAAATTAGTTGATGGCGGGAGCGGGTTCAGTGGCCCTACTGTCTCAAGCCTATGTCCAATCGGTTCCCTCAGCAGAGATTTATCTATTTGGTTGGGTCACGCACTTTAAGCGTGGTGAACATTGAGAGGACAGTCAGCAGGATACTTTAGGCAGTAAAGAAATGGGGCAATTCTGCTACTTGCTGATATGGTGGTCAAAGGATAGATGTGTTGAGAGTGGATGGAGCGTCATGTTGTGAGGGGTCAGCTAGCCCTACCTTAGACCGTGATGAGGACCAGCAGTGACAATTAAACACAAAAAAAAGATGAGAAGTAGGGAGGTGAGGCAAGGGTTCATCATCGTCGGGTGCAAAGAGGGCCGTCTGCAGCTTGAGTCAGTCAGGGCGCAGTCAGCAAGTGGGTTGTGTGGTTGTGAGTCAGAGGATAGCAGCCAGTGAGAGGTGGGGAGCAAAAGCAATACAAATCGGCACGGACGTAAAATCCGCTTAGCAGGTCAAGGAATGCAATAGAAAAGTAGCGCAGATGGATCAGCGAAGGGGCAGCGGCGGTTTGAAGTTGTACGCAGTGCGGATGCGTGGCGGTAAAATCGATACTCGGCGTGTGGCAGTTCACTTTTGCTTAGAACGGCGTGGAGACGAATTATGGGTATACATGTAGAATCTGTGGGCAGATAAGTGAAGCGTGCGCCAGGGAGCTAAGTTAGGCACCCACTGGCCCTGCGTATACAATGAGCTGGTACCATCGGTGGCTGGAGGAAACAGAAACGTGGCTTAGGATGAGGATGATCATCCATGCGCCGCAGCAATCAAGCTGCAGCAGCGCCCAGATGAGGTGCATTGCGCAGTCAAGGCTACACACCTTGCAGAAGGGAGCTGTTTCATCCTTTGACATCATCTCCAGTCAGATGATCCTGCTCCTCGCCTACTAACGGCGCCGAGTTTTTTTACGTTCAGCGAGGCGATTTCAAAGAATAATACAGTATGGTCCAACATCCTAAGGTGCAGAAGATGACCGTGCTCAAGTCCAAGTTGTTGGTATGCTGTCACCTCCTTTAAAATGGTGGACTCTGCACTGTTCATGAGAACTAAGGCTTGTCGCCGAAGCCAGAGATGGAGAGTTCCAAGCTCTTAATTTCTTGTATTCAAAAGGCAGTACCCTCAGCACTTCATAAAATATGTAGAACAGAAGTGGGCCAGTCTTGAGCTTATCGAGTTTGTTTCCAAGGTGAGGCAGGCGGAAGTTAGAGCTGTAACTACGGTCGGGCTCGGTACATGTCCTTTACGGCCATGGTGATGAATCGATGCTTATGCCCAGGCACACCAACAACTTGGACAGCGAGACTCGGTCGCTTTTCTCTCCTGTTGTCAAATGCGGCTCCTGCGCATAATGTTCCGCTCCTCCTCCAGTTCCCCTCACCACAACTAACCTCCTCAAAGTACTTCTCCATCATAACACATGATGTAGGGCACAGCGGTGTCACGCAGTTTCACTGGCTTGCCTCCGGCGTAACGAGATCACAAGGGGAGGAACTGTCCGCGGTCATGCAGCAAGAAATCGATGTGAGGCTTTCTTCCGCGCAACATGCCAATCGGAACATGGTGCAAGGGGACAATGGGAGGAACATGGTGTCTTTGTAGTGTACCGGAGGAGGGATGGTCAGTGTTTGCACAGTGTTCCAATTGGTTGTGAAAAGGCTCTGTAGTCTTCGATCTTCAGAAGATCTGAAAATGGAGGAAAATGGTGACATGCATCATCCATTTTACAATGCCCACGAACACTCTCGAGTTTTGCAGCGGCGATGGCTCCTACACACTGATATGCATTCCTAACGTTGGTAATTCCTGCTGACCATGTTGGTCGGAATGTCTGAACAGAGAAAGGCATATAACGATTTTTTGAAGAATTGGTGGGACAGGGTATCCCCTGTGTATCTTTGATGTAGCAGTGGAGTCATGGTGACACCTGCGTTTGTTGAGTCCTTCTGAGAATGGGACGTTGATTTTTCAGGTTCGCAGGAGACGGGATGAACTAAGGTAATCATGCTTCGCCCCCCCCCCCCCCCCCCACCCCCCCCCCACCCCCCCCCCCCCCCCCCCCCATCCCTCCCACCCCCACCCCCATGTTGGTAAACAGATGCTGAAAAATCTGTTGTGGCAGGGGACTGCAGACGTAAGCGACTTTACATTTCATGGCACATGCAGTTGTGGTGACTGAAATGGAGGAAGGGTGGGAGGAGGAGGAGAAGGAGGGGACATTGGCGCGATAGAGCATTGTTGGTGAAATTAGTGGATTTTTTCTTACCCAGTGTGACTAACGAGGAGGTGCAAGGAGCATGCTGAGGAGGTAGATGAGATGAGGAAGGACGAGAAACGCAGTGACCGCAAGCACCTCGTGGTGTATACAGTGGTGTGGAGGCAGGGAGAGCTCTAGAGTCACTTTGTGCAGATGGCTCGCAGGTATGCGTTCTTGCCTGGCTAGTGACAGAACGATAGTCACTCCATCTGCAGAGGGATGACTTCTGGCCTTTCCTCCCATATAGGTACACCTCGCTACCGGACCAAATTGGAGCCTTTTTCCAAGTGTGATGAGGTGAGAACAAACTCAATATATAGGGAAATTCGTAGTAGTGGCCGCTGCCTTTTTTGCGCACGTCCTCCTCTGACAGGTCTGACCGGTGGGCAGTATCGATACATCTGCAGCTACTACGTATTGGAGTACTGATGAGCAGCCTTCCTTCACGCCTAGTGAAGGAGGGCAGTCACCAGCAGCAGCAGCACCTGGGAGCAGGAACCCTGAACCAAAGGTGGATGGCTATTGGACAGCACTCTGCACCACAGTTAGAAGATCGCTGGACTATGGGCAGCCTAATACTGGTTGTTGTGGCCAAATTGCCGAGTTTGCAGTGGAGAAGCTGTCTGCTCCGGCCATTATGTGGTCATAAGAGTGGTGTTACAGTGGGGGGGGCATGTTTACCCCAGGAGAACGCTTGTCCACGGCGAAATGTGGAACGACTGACCTTTGTCAAGATGAATAGGGTGGATCGGGCAGGATTTCCCAACAATGCTTAGGCGTCAGTAACTCAGACCGGACGCTCAACCCAAACTGTGAGAAAATGAGTCTTGGGTTCAATACTTCCTGCTCAGCCACTATTTTGATGCTGGGCACCGCCTGAAGCCAAATCTGCTGACAGTATTCTCAGGTGCTCACCAACCATTCTTTACCAGGGATGGTATCTGCACCCCACTCCACCTCTGTTAGATGTGCACTCTATGACCTCATGTGCTGCTGTGTTGCTGGTGCCGTGCATCTCACTGTGTCATTGTGCCACTCTCTGACTAAAGTGTTGTTATGTTGTATGCTCGCTGCGGTCACCTCCACAATGTGTATTGTGACACTCTCTGACCTCATGATGTTGTCCTGCGCCGTCACTCACTCTTGTCATTTGTGCCACTCTGTGCTACTTGTTTTTGCCACCTCCAGAATGTTCATTGTGCCCACTGTATGAACTCATGCTGCTGCTACGTGACTCACATGTGTCATTGTGCCACTCTTGTGGGATTATCTGTTGGTGCCACCTCCTATCTAGTATTGTGCCACTCTGTGGCTACTCCCAGTTTTTCGCCACTCCAGATGGGTCATTGTGCACATGTTTACTCTGCTGCTGCTGCCGTGACCTCACGACTTGTGATTCAATTGTTGCCACTTCTTGTGGCCTACTCAGTTTTGCATCCTCCAGAATCCAATGTGCCACTGTTGAACTATGCTGCTTACTTTGCAGTGACCTACACACTGTGTATTGTGCACTTGTGGCCTTCTTCCGTTTTTTACTCAGAATTTGTGTCTTTGTGCCACTGTTGACTCATGTGCCTGCGCCATCACTCTATCTCTGTCATTGTGCCCACTTGTGGTTACTATGTTTTGCACACCCTTAACAGAAGGTCATTGTGCCATGTTTGACTCATGCTGCTGCATGCGTGACGTCCAACTGTGTTCTTTGTGCCACTTGTGGCTACTCAGTTTTGCAACCTTCCAGAAATGTCATTTGTGCCACTGTCGGATCGTGTGCTTGCAGCCGTGTCTCATCTTGTCATTGTGCCACATGTGGCTACTGTTTTTGCCACCTCAGAATTGTCATTGTGCACTTTCTGAACATCATGCTGCTGCTGTGGATATTGCGTGCCCTCCCAACCTGTCATAGTGCCACTTCATGATGACTCATGGTTGCTCAGCATCACTCCTCTTCTGTGTCTTGTGTGCCACTGTCTGACCTCATGCTATGGCTGCCGTGAACATCACACTTGTGTCATTGTGACCACTCATTGTGGCTATCTCCCTGGTTTTTGCCACCTAGAAATGTCATTGTGCCATCTTGACGCCTCATGCAGCTGTGGCCTGTGCCTTCACCTCCACTCTCTGTCATGATGGTTGCCACCGGAGCCCTCAGCTTGTTTTTTTCCAGCCTTTCGTGCCATGTGCTTTAATCGGGCTACATTCTCGTTAGTTTTTTGGTCAGTTTTGCCTCTTACGTGGGGGGGGCCCCAGGGAAAATGTTAGTCGTGAAGCGATTCTAAGAGCGGCGGCACAGTCAGCTGATGTCATACCTAAACACAAATTTGGTATGAAGACCAACAGTGCTACTCTCTGCCATATTTAAGCTTGGCACAAACGTTTCTATCAGACCCTGAAGGCTCTCGTCAGCCTGGAATAGCTGTTTTTATAACTCGCGATTCATTGAAGTATTTACACACGAAACTATTTTTGTCGGAAAAAATGCGGTATCTAAGTCACCGAATTAGAATTTTTGAGAAATTCGCCCATCTTACTTATATATTCTCTGATAGCAAAACAGTGCTATTTGTGTTCTCATCACTACATAACGGACTTTTCTGGTCCAAAAGTCATAGAACTCTTTTGGGGAGCGAATGCTAATGATTCGGGCTTTTTCGCCCGTTTTTTTTTTTTGGCCGGTCTATGGCGCCTCCCAGCCCGAATCCCGCTGTTGGAGCGGGGATTCGTGTTAGGGGCAAGTGTTCGCATTTAGTGTGCCCGCATGAAGGGGCGGGCAAGTGGGCGCGGGTTGTGTAGGCGACGGGGTAGGTTAGGCGTTCGGGGGGGACGCGGGCGTGCTCGAAAAACTCCGTGGCAAGTTGATGGCGAAGTCGGAAAGCGATAGTAGGCGCAGTGCAGCGTCATCAGTCCGACAGCAGACCTGGTTTTTTCCGGTCTAATGCAAGGAAGGAGGACGAATGTGAGCAGGATCCAAATGCGGGAGGAAGTGAGATCGAAGATCGGACAGAAATTCTCAGCGCTACGCCTCTGTGCAGAAGGAGTATGAATCGAAAAATCGCTTTATAAAGGCAGCGGAAAAAGTGTCAGAAATAGAGTGAACGTAAAAATAACATATTTAAAAAAAACACATTTCCAAAACTCTAGAACGGCGCAATCTCAAGAAATTATTGATATTGAGAAAATGGGAAATCCAGTATTCAAATTCTGAACCTATTCTCATTGGTCGGCTATAAACAGCAAATTCAGAATAGGCGCGGGACAGTTGGAAACCATTAAAACCTATGGGAGATTTAGACATAAGAATCCACTGCGGGATAGTTCAAAATAAATAAAAATGCTGAAATGAGCTGATTGGTTAAGGCTACGGGATTGTAGCTCATAGCAATCAGAATTGGAGCGACAGAGACCCCTTCTAGGCTATGGAGAATTATTGACCATCAGAATAGGAGGGACAAAAGGACCCATTTCATAGTCATATGGAGAAGTTAAGCCCAATCAGAATTCCACAGGGGGACTAATTCAAAATACAGTTAAAAGACAGGAAAAGAGTGATTGGCTAGAAGCTAGCGGGTGCTTGGATCTCTGCCCAATCAAGAGCGAGCTAAATTCTCCCATGTATTATAGTTCTATGGAGAGATGGGCGCTTCTGAAATTTCGGGCTCAGCGCCGTGGGATGAGTATTAATCAAAACAATTTTATTTTTTTATGTGTAAAAATGATAGATAAGAGCAAGAACATCTTACAAAATAAAGCAGTTAAAATCCGAACAAACGCGTTTGTGCGAGCGGGTACCATAGGGAATTGCAATAGAGAGAGCGCTCCGGGAAAACTGAAATTCAAATTGTTTAAGCTATTTCATTGGTCAGGCATCAACCAGCCAATCTGAAATAGGAGGGAAGCTACAATGTATTATACTATGGAGGGAATTGATCTCAATCACACTTTTCTGACGAAGCATTTGAAAAGCATTGAAATAGTTGTGATAACATTTTGTGCATATCATATGGTTTATTTTCTTGTAAAGTTTATTTATCTGTCTAATCTGTACACAAGAAATTCTGAGATTGTTTAAATGATTACCAGTACAGTTAATAATAGTGATTAAGGAGAACACTTCCTATGCTCGTTACATAGTTAATATGGTTGAAAAAGACAAACTTCATATAGTTCAAACCAGAAGGGTGGGGAAGGTGTGGATGATGAAGAGGTGTTTGTTAGAGGCCATTTTATAACGTGATGAAGACTTATGGAACCATAAGCACATGAAACCATTCTACAATCTGTATTAATTTTTCTGTCGGTCTATCCAGCACCATATTGACTTCTTTCCCGCATGACTCATTTGCCTTGCTGTTGCAGGAATTTGCAAAGCTCGATTATATGATATCCTCACTTTTTCAGCTCTCTTAATGTTCCCCACTTATGCACTACCCTCATATAGTGATAGGTTAGACGTGAGGGAGTTTGGATGATGGGTGGGTTTTGTAGTTTTGTAATGACTACTGTGGCATAATACAAATGGTAGTGTATCGTTCAAGGGGGGTACAGTGAGCCTGACTGGAAACAGCTATGTCGCTGCTCTACTTGAACGTGCTGCCTAGGTGGCAGCTTTTGCAACGTCTGGGCGACAGTTTGCGTGCTAAAGGCTGGGCCGTCTCAGGAGGAGGATAGTCAGACAGTTCTGGGGTTTACAATACAAAACGGGAAAATCACAAAAGCCCCAAACCAGAACCAGAGGGATAGGTAAACAAGCCGGCTTCGAAATCAAATGGGAGTGAGGTTACAAAATCAGAGACAAGCGGGGTCAGGAGAAAGCCGAGGTCAGGATACACAGGAAGCAGAAATACATTAGCAAGGAATAGGCAGCCAGGAAATATCGCTCAGGGCAGCATCAGTTAGCGCGGAGTTTAAATTGATGCCCCAGATCCTGGCCTGTTGTGTTTGGAGTAGGCTTCGGGTCTTCCTATTGGTGGTGCAAACACACGCTGTACGGTGTGAGATTGTGCCTTGTCATCACAAGGCTCCAGCAGGACTGTCTAACTCAGGGGGATGGCTGTAGACTATGCTTTGCAAGCCGAGCATGCCAGCCCGGACTGTACCCCACCTTATTAGGAGGGGGCCACTGGACCACTTCCTGTCTGGGGTTTGTCAGGGTGAGAATATGGAATTCTCATCACCAGGTGCTCAGATCGATGGACTTGAGCGGAACTCCAAATGATCTCTCCTAGGATCATTACCCGCTTCCAGTGGACAAGGTACTGTGCAGTGATTTTTGGAGCTTAACGAGAATCCATAATGAATCAGGCGATGTCATTTTCTAACTCCCACTCTTTACAATACACAGTGGAGTGGAGGTCTAGAGGGCGTAGTCACAGGTCTGACTGTACCTCTTATGAGTGCCGATGGAACACGTTATGTTTACGGTGTGAAGAGGGTAAATTTCAGGCGATATGACTGGGTTAACCACCTCCTGACCCACATATGACCAACGAATCGGGAGGAGTTTACCAGAGGAACTATATATCGCAGTTTTCGAGTGCGATAACCATACTTTATCCCCAACTGCAAACATCTAGAACAATAGCGTCTATCAGAAATTTTTCATTTGGGATGTTCTGGGTATGAACAGTTCTTTGAACTTGGGCCCAGGACGTGCACAGATCTTTAATGATAACATCCACCTCAGTATTGCCCAGTTGGTAGGAAGACAACTGTCAACACGCCGTTTTCCCCACTTGACTAATTCACCTGAATTCCAGTCAAACACTGGGTCGGCATAAACCAGCCAATCAGAATAGGAGCGACAGTGAACCATTAAAACCATGGGGAAGTTTAGACCAATCAGAATCCACGGCGGGATAGTTCAAAATACACTAAAAATGCTGAAAAGAGCTGATTGGTTAAGCTACCGGGGACTTGGCTAGCTCAGCCAATCAGAATTGGAGCGACAGAGACCCATTCTAGCCTATGGAGAATTATTGACCAATCAGAATAGGAGCGACAAAGACCCATTCTAGTCTATGGAGAAGTTTAGACCAATCAGAATCCACGGCGGGATAATTCAAAATACAGTAAAAAGACAAAAAAGAGCTGATTGGCTGAGCTAGCGGGTGCTTGGCTATCCCAGCCAATCAGAGCGCGAGCTACTTCTCCCATTATAGTCTATGGAGAGATGGGCGCTCTGAAATCTCGGCGCTCAGCGCCGTGCGGCATGAAGTATTAATCAAAAATTATTTTTATTAAGTGTAAAACATTATCAGATAAAGAGCAGAACCCTTCTTTACAAATAAAGCAGTTAAAAATCCGAACAACGCGTTTGTCGCCGAGACCGGCGCTACATAGGGAAGTGCAATAGAGAGAATCGCCGGGAAATACAGTAATTCAAATTGTTTAAGCTATTCTCATTGGTCGGCATAAACCAGCCAATCAGAATAGGAGCTACAATGTCCCATTATAACCTATGCAGGAGAATTGATCAATCACTTTTCTCAGACAAAGCATTTGAAAAGCATTGAAAACGTTGTGATAACATTTTGTGCCATATCATCATGGTTTATTATCTTGTAAAGTTTATTATCTGTCTACATCTGTACACAGAAATATCTGCAGATTGTTTAAATGATTACAGTACAGTTACATAAAGTGATTAACAGGAGACATCTTCCCTCATGCCTCGTTACATAGTTAATATGGTTGAAAAAGACAAACATTCATTAAGTTCAACCAAGGGTGGGGAAGATGTGGATGATGAGATGGTGTAGAGGGAATTTTTAGCTTTTTGCGACTCTGGAACCCATAAGACAAGAACCAATCTACCAATCTGTATTAATTTTTCTTTTCTTCTCTATCCCAGACCACCATAATGACTTCTTCCCGACATGACTTTTTAGGAGGGGCCACTGGACCCTTCCCTGGTCTGGGTTTGTCCGGGTGAGAATCATGGAATTCCCTCACCAGGTGATCAGCATGGATGGATTTAGCGGAACCCATGATCTCTCCTCAGGACCATACCCCCTTTCCCGTGGACCAGGTACTGCAGTGACTTTTGGACCTTACGAGAATCCAAAATACAGGCGATTTCATATTCTAACTCCCCCTCTATACAAACCAGAGGAGGAGGTCTAGAGGGCGTAGTCACAGGCTGAATATACCTCTTAAGAAGTGCCCGATGGAACACGTTATGTATACGGAGAGACGAGGGTAATTTCAGACGATATGCCACTGGGTTAACCACCTCCTGAACCACATATGGACCAACGAATCGCGGCGCGAGTTTACCAGAGGGAACTTTATATCGCAGATTTCGAGTGGATAACCATACTTTATCCCCAACTGCAAACCCTCTAGAACACAGACGCCGTCTATCAGAATTTTTCTTCTGGATGTTCTGGGTATGAACCAAGTTCTTCTGAACTTGGGCCCAGACTGTGCACAGTCTTTAATGATAACATCCACCTCAGTATTGCCCAGTATGGTAGGAAGACAACTGTCTTTACCAGAGGGAACTTTATATCGCAGATTTCGAGTGTATAACCATACTTATCCCCAACTGCAAACCTCTAGAACACAGACGCCGTCTATCAGAATTTTTCTTCTGGATGTTCTGGGTATGAACCAAGTTCTTCTGAACTTGGGCCCAGACTGTGCACAGATCTTTAATGATAACATCCACCTCAGTATTGCCCAGTATGGTAGGAAGACAACTGTCAACACGCCGTTTTCCCCACTTGACTAATTCACCTCAATTCCAGTCAAACACAGGGTTATGTTTCTGAAGCCAGGGCAGCCCCAACATCACATCAGCGGGTAGCCCCTCCATGATAAATAGAATAAATTTTTCAATATGTATGGATCCGACCACCATCTCCAGACTCAGATAGCGGTCTCCAAGGTAGGCCTTGACGTTTGACAAAGACGCATTAACAAAATTAGAAGCTGATCCGAATCCACAAACGCACTCCCAGAACCAAAATAGCGACAAGTATGAAATCTTAACTGGTAGCAGCAACTTTTTGGATATTATAGGAAATACCTGCTCGCCTAGGTGATCTTCCTGCTGACCACCTAGGCGCTGGAGTTTTTCTGGCCTGGTCTTCCGTTTGGAGCACTCCGAATGCCCCTGTCTATCTTCGCCACAGTAGAAAACACAACCCCTGGGTGTGACGAGTTGTCCTATGGTCACTAGCAGCAGTCACGGAAGAAGCCCCCACTTGCATGGGCTCCTCTGGGTTTAAATTGGAAACAACGGGTTTAGAGGTGACCATGGTGTGGACCACCGGAAGGGATACCTTTTCCTGATGTCTCTCCCTAAAACGTCTGTCCATACGAACGGCTGGTGCCATAGCCTCATATAAAGTACCAGGGTTAGGGTAAGCCAACAATAAATCCTTCACATGGTCAGCTAACCCTAATCTAAACTGGCATCTAAGAGCTTGGTCGTCCACCCAGACGGAACGCACCAGCGACGAAATTCAGAGCAAAACTCCTCCACCGTCTTTTTACCCTGCCTCAAGTTGGTCAGCTGAGCCTCGGCCACAGCTTCCCTATCAGGGTCATCAAAAAGTACTCTATATAGGCAATGCTCTTTTAACGCTTAAATTTCAGTATACCAACATCGGGCAGAGCCCCACTTGCCCCATATATTCAGACTTCTTAGAAACATATGTCGTATACTCATACATTGGAGCTTAAATTTTATCTTCTTTAATGTGAATATATATGCAAACGGTAAATAGTCCATTGACCCAAACAAGCAACTCTAGTGAAAATATTCAAACGACAATAAAAACCCGTAATCCAGATACTCTGTTGCTGGTCTCACAAACGAGTTTCAGACTAACCACGAA
>JAODAL010056740.1:0-23102 GCA_025379985.1 Phyllomedusa bahiana | reverse complement strand
CTCACAATTTTTAAAGGGGCTGAAAGTATTTTTTATTTTTTTGGGGTCATGTTGTTTTTGAAATGCAGCAATACTACAGGTCCTATTCTAAAAAATGTTGTTTCTAACAGACATTTGTTCTTCACAATTGTCAAAATTTGCTCAATGATCATGTTTGAATTTTTGGGGGCATTTTTTCTGTAAAATGCAGCTAGACACAGGTCCTATTGTAAAAAAAATTTGGTTTCTAAACAGACATTTTTTCTTCACAATTGTCAAGAGGGCTAAAGGGTGATTGGTGCTGTCAGAAACAGGAATAGGTGGGACAACTGTTAATGGACACATATTGCAAAATGACTTGTTTTTGCAAGATTTTTAAACATAGCTAGCAATTCCTGTAGTGAGACGACCCTTTTAAATAAAAATTAAAAAAAAGAGAAACAAGGACGGGGTGTGATTCCATCCTATTTTAAAAAGTGTTTTCTAGAATTAAACTACTAAAAAACTTGCATGTACAAAAAAAGCTGATACAAATATTCCTCTGAATTGTACAAGGGGGGTACAGGAAGGCTTGAACAGAGGGTGGGTTACCCAGGACAGGTATAGTCAATGTCCAGTTCAACTAAAATGGTGGTTCAAAGACTCCTTTTTTCCCGCACTTTTTAATCTGTGGGTCAGACAGGTTTAATGGTCACACTGCGGTGCAGGACAGATATAGTTAATGTCCAGTTCAACTAAAATGGTGGTTGAAAGACTCCTTTTCCCGGCACTTTTTAATCTGGGGTTCAGACAGGTTTAATGGTCATACTGTGGTACAGAACAGGTATATTCATGTCCATTCAACAAAAAAGGTGGTTGAAAGACTCCTTTTCCCGGCACCTTTTAATCAGGGGTTCAGACAGGTTTAATGGTTATACTGTGGTACAGAACAGGTATAGTCAATGTCCAGTTCAACTGAAATGGTGGTTGAAAGACTCCTTTTCCTGGCACCTTTTAATCTATGGGTCAGACAGGTTTAATGGTCATACTGCGGTACAGGACAGATATAGTAACTGTCCAGTTCAACTAAAATGGTGGTTGAAAGACTCCTTTTCCCGGCACTTTTTAATCTGGGGTTCAGACAGGTTTAATGGTCATACTGTGGTACAAACAGGAAATAGTCAATGTCCATTTTCAACTAAAATGGTGGTAGAAAGACTCCTTTTCCGGCACCTTTAATCTGTGGGTAAAGACAGTTTAATGGTCATATTTGCGGTACAGGACAATATAGTTAATGTCCAGTTCAACTAAAATGGTGGTTTGAAAGACTCCTTTTCCCGACACCTTTTAATCTGTGGGTAAAGACAGTTTTAATGGTCATACTGCGGTACATGACAGATATAGTTAACGTCCAGTTCAACTAAAATGGTGTTTGAAAGACTCCTTTTCCCGGCACCTTTTAATCTGTGGGTCAGACAGGTTTAATGGTCATACTGCGGTACAGAACAGATATAGTTAATGTCCAATTCAAACTAAAATGGTGGTTAAAAAGACTCCTTTTCCCGGCACTTTTTAATCTATGGGTCAGACAGGTTTACTGGTCATACGGCGGTACAGGACAGATATTAGTAACTGTCCAGTTCAACTAAAATGGTGGTTGAAAGACTCCTTTTCCCGGCACTTTTTAATCTGGGGTTCAGACAGGTTTAATGGTCATACTGTGGTACAAAACAGGGTTAGTCAATGTCCAGTTCAACTAAAATGGTGGTTGAAAGACTCCTTTTTCCCGGGCACCTTTTAATCTTGGGGGTCAACAGGTTTAATGGTCATACTGGGGTACAGGACAGATATAGATAATGTCCAGTTCAACTAAAATGGTGGTTGAAAGACTCCTTTTCCCGACACCTTTTAATCTGTGGTCAGACAGTTTAAGGGTCATACTGCGGTACAGGACAGATATAGTTAACGTCCAGTTCAACTAAAATGGTGGTTCAAAGACTCCTTTTCCCGGCACCTTTTAATCTGTGGGTCAGACAGGTTTAATGGTCATACTGCGGTACAGAACAGATATAGTTAATGTCCAATTCAACTAAAATGGTGGTTCAAAGACTCCTTTTCCCGGCACTTTTTAATCTGTGGTTCAGACAGGTTTAATGGTCATACTGTGGTACAGAACGGATATAGTCAATGTCCAGTTCAACTAAAATGGTGGTTCAAAGAGTCCTTTTTCCAGCACTTTTTAATCTGGGGGTCATGCAGGTTTGGGGCTCATGCTGTGGCCCAGGAAAGGGATAGTCTATGTCGAGTGAAACTAAAATGGTGGTTGAAAGACTCCATTTTGCGGCACTTTTTAATCTGGGGGTTATGCAGGTTTGGGGCTCATGCTGTGGCCCAGGACAAGGATAGTCTATGTCCAGTGAAACTAAAATGGTGGTTGAAAGACTCCTTTTTCCGGCACTTTTGAATCTGGGGGTCATGCAGGTTTGGGACTCATGCTGTGGCCCAGGACAGGCATAGTCAACGTCCAGTTCAACTAAAATGGTGGTTGAAAAACTCCTTTTTGCGGCACTTTTTAATCTGGGGGGCATGCAGGTTTGGAGCTCATGCTGTGGCCCAGGACAGGGATAGTTTATGTCCAGTGAAACTAAAATGGTGGTTGAAAGACTCCTTATTTGCGGCACTTTTTAATTCTGGGGGTCATGCAGGTTTGGGGCTCTTGCTTTTGTTCCAGGACAGAGATATTCAATGTCCAGTTCAAGTAAAATGATTGGTTCAAATCATACTGCCCTGGCACTTTTTAATTTGTGGGTGATGCAGGTTTAAGGGTCAGGCTGTGGTGCAAGACAGGGATAGTGAATGGTGTGTGACTTTTTTTCTGTGGCTTTTATAACCTAAGTGTGTTGCCTAAGATGAAGCAGGTATCCATTTGACTGTTGTGGATGTTAATTCCAGCTTCTCGAGACCTGTTTGGGTGTAAGAATGAAGGTGTTGTTCCTCTCCCATAGACTTTAATGGTCATCGGCGATAATCTATTATCGACTATCGGAAATCGTCTTGATAATTGCTGATATCGACTATCGACCCGAAGCCGATAGTCAACGTAATCGCTCATCACTAGTGATTACTGTAAGACCCAAATTCATTATTCCAGTCTCGTTGGAGTATGTCTAGTATGTGCTCTTATCCATTTAGTGCTGTAGACTACCAGAAATAATACAATTTAAGCATAGGACCAGTTTTTGTTGTAGGGTTTATGCCTTCTGACTGTCCAGTGACAGATCATCATTGCGCTTTGGTTATTTATTAAGAGGCTTTGAAAATGTCTTTGAGATCAAGGGACTTCCCAGTTTCTTTAAAAAAATGTAAAAAACTGAGCTACTGGTGCCCCATAAAAAAAAAAAAAAAACATGCTCACCTTCCACCGCTCCTCTGTTCCAGCGCTGGGTCTCTCCGGTCTCCTGTTTAAGCTGCAGCAGCCATGCAACTCTACCTAACATCACTGTTCAGAAGTGAACAGCTCTGAATAGTGATGTAAGCAGAGGCATGTTACAGATCAGTGGCGGCAGCAGTGATGTCCCCGTTCAGAAGAAGAACATAAACAGAAGACCCAGTATTGGAATGGAGAGCTGGAGTAAGGTAAGTATAGAGTTTTTTTTAATGGGGCACAGGAACTTAGTTTTTTTTTTTATAAAAACCAGACAGCCCCTTTGTAATATAGATTGTTGACGCATTTGTTTGAATCATATTATTGAAAATGTAAACCCATCTTCCTCCTTTCTATCCTATTGCATCACTGCTAAAAAGGAGATATAAAACCAGCTCATTCGGCTATTTTTGTATCTCAACAGACATTTATGGAGAGCAATCATACATATACATATCCACTCTAGTCTTCTCTTCCTCTGTTGTGCCAATTAAGAAAACTAAAGACATGAGACCCCTTTCCTATTATCAGTAGGATTGGGTCCTCAGAAACCTAACATTTACCATGTAACCTGGAGACTTGTCATTCTAAAAACTTTAGCTTTGTAACATCTGAAGAGATGCAGTATTAAGACCACTGGCAATTGGATGCCACTGTGATGTTTTTAGAGAGACTTACCAAAAGCGTGATATACTATATGAATTTTCAAGTCAGCAAAAGTAATGCATGTGGCATGATACCTTCGACACAGCTTCATGTTAGTCATTTTTCTGTTCTGCTCTTTTGCAGCAAAAGAGGTCAATGTCAGTAAATCTGTTGTGTAATCATTTCTCTTGGCAACAACCTATTTTAGACTTTTTAACATTTTGGGATAAGTGTAAAACATGTTGAAAACATCTGATATATTGAATGCACTCCACTATTTTGTAGCAATTTGCAACAGGATTCTGGAGCATGTTATTCAGTAATCCTGTCCCATTTTATGAAATCTTTAATTGTAAACAGAAGATCAAAATCAAACCAATTTTTGGTGTGACCACCATTTGTCTTTAAAATTGCATCAGTTCTTCTAGGTACACTTGTACACAGATTTTGTAAGAACTCTCCAGGGAGGTTGTTCCAAA
Source organism: Phyllomedusa bahiana (assembly GCA_025379985.1). Lineage (NCBI taxonomy): Eukaryota > Metazoa > Chordata > Amphibia > Anura > Hylidae > Phyllomedusa > Phyllomedusa bahiana. Next base: position 18,596 of record JAODAL010056740.1, on the reverse strand, counting down.
CATCTTGGAGAAGTAACCAAAGAGTTTCTATGGATGTAGGATTGCTCAGACTCTTTTGTCTCTTCATATAATCCCAGACAGACTTGATGATGTTCAGGGCTCTGTTGGGGCCTTACCATCACTTCAGGTACTCCACAGGCAAAGTGTGATCACACCAAATGTTAATTTGATTTCTTTTTTGATCATTCACTTTGTATTTTGTTATTTGATAAAATGAATGATTAACTTTTTTTAAAAGCATTTCTACACCTGCCTATGACATTATCACAGTTCAGGGTGTGTACCTCTATATGCACTTATCTATCTATCTATCTATCTATCTATCTATCTATCTTATATCTATCTATCTATCTATCTATCTATCTATCTATCTATCCAGATATAGCAAAGATAAACTTGACAAATAACCCACCATTATATCATGGCACAGAAAGTTATCTTATCTACTTGGCTTGTGTTGTTATCTAAGAATATTTAACATAAAAAGCCATAATGTCATTATTAGAGATGGGCGAATTGATTCTAACGAAGTGGAATTCGTTTAGAATTTCAGGAAAACTTCGTGTTCGGACCGAAGTCGAACCTGTTGGAGGTACTTCGGGCGGAACGATGTGTGCTTTTGATTGATAAAATGGTCTGGTGTCGGCGAGCAACATGGGGCTACTGGGCAAAGCACTCTGGGAGGAACGAAGGGGAATAGCCTGCTGACATGTGCAGAGATGAAGCCAATCAGAGACCGGCGGGATTCTGTGACGCACCGACTATATAAGGGACCCGAGCGGAGGGGGGGGTTGAGGGGAGTAGCGCCGCTGGGAAGCTCACAATACACATCCTCTCTGGTTGTACTGATAGGAAGGTGCTGCTGCGGGTGATAGCGCTTTCTGATGAACTGATTTTGTTTACAGCGATTCTGGGTGGGGGTCTCAGCTTGTATCAGAGGATGTTCTTGAATGTGCTATTTCTGTATTTTTTGGGGGTTATTGGAATCTGAAATCCTGTGTGCGTCCCATGCAGTGCATATACAATTCAATATCCAAGTGGGATCTAAGCCAGTTCCTGTTGTTCATTCAGTTAAAGAAAACTGCGTTTTTACAATAAAATACCACTTCATTTTTGGCTGCTGAATTCTATTGCGCAATTTACAACCAGGGGTTAATTAAGCGTGTTTTGCTGGTGTGTGGGATGACAAAAATAAACCGTCTTTTTCAACGCCAAAATTATATACTTTTTTTTTTGGTAGCTAATTCCAAGCAAAGGCATAATTACAAACTGTTTCTCTTGTTGTGTGTGGGTAGAAAACACGCATGTCAACACGTACTAGTTTGTGCGGCTCAATTCTTTGGCGCCCAATTACATCAGGGGTTAATTAAGCGTGTTTTGCTGGTGTGCTGACAAAATTATAAACCGTCTTTTTCAACGTTGCAAATATATATATTTTTTTTTGGTAGCCTAATTCAAAGGCAAAGCTAATTAAAACTGTATCTCTTGTTGTGTGGCGTAGAAACACGCCCAAATGTAAACACGCTACAACGCTACTAGTTTGTGCGGCTCAATTCTTTTGGCGCAATTACATCCAGGGGTTAATTAAGCGTTGTTTGCTGGTTAATGGGCTGACAAAATAAACCTTATTTTTTCTACGCCAAATATATATATTTTTTTTTGGTAGCCTAATTCACATGCAAAGGCAAGAATTACAACTGTATCTTTTATTGTTTGTGGCGTAGAAAACACGCAATTGTAAACGCTACTGTTTGTGGGCTCAATTCTTTGGCGCAATTTACATCCTGGGGTGTTAATTAAGCGTTGTTTTTGCTGGTGTGCTGACAAAAAATAACGTCTTTTCAACGACAAATTGATATTTTTTTTTGGCAGCATAATTCACAAGCAAAGGCTATTACTACTGTTTTCTCTTGTATGTGTGGCGTAGAAAACACGCAATTGTAACACGCTACAAAGCTATAGTTTCCGTGCGGCTCAATATTTGGCGGCAATTTACATCCCAGGGGTTTAATTAAGCGGTTGTTTTTGTTTTCTGGTGTGCTGACAAAATAAACCGTCTTTTCAACGGCAAATATATATATTTTTTTTTGTAGTCTAATTCACAAGCAAAGGCCAAATTACAACTGTATCTCTTGCTTGTGTGGCGCTTGAAACACACGCATTTGTAACACGCTAATAGTTTGTGCTGGCTCAATTCTTTGGCGCAATTTACATACAGGGGTTAATTAAGCGTTGTTTTGCTGGTGCGTCTGGTGTTGCTGACAAAAATAAAACCGTTCTTTTTCAACGCCAAAATATATATTTTTTTTTTGGTAGCCTATTCCAAGCAAAGCAAATTACAAACTGATATCTCTGTTGTGTTGGAGTAGGAAAACACGCAATTGTAACACGCTATTGTTTTGTGCGGCTCAATTCTTGCGCACTTTACATCCAGGGGGTATTTTTAAGCGTTTGTTTTGCTGGTGTGCTGACAAAAATAAACGTCTTTTTCAAGCCAAATATATATTTTTTTTTTTGGTAAGCCTAAATTCACAAGCAAAGCAAATTAACTACTGTATTCTCTTGTTGTGTTGGGTATGAAAAAACAGACAAATTGTAACTCGCTACTAGTTTGTGCGGTCAAATTCTTTGGGCAATTTACATTTCCAGAGGGTTAATTAGCGTTGTTTTGCTGGTGTTGTGTGCTGGACAAAAAATAAAACCGTTCTTTTTCAACGGCAAAGATATATATTTTTTTTTTGGTAGCCTAATTCACATGCAAAGGGCTAATAACAACTGTATCTCTTGTTGTGTGGCGTAGAAAAAAACACGCAATTGTAACTAGCTACAAAGCTACTAGTTTGTGCGGCTCAATTCTTTGCGCAATTTACATCCAGGGGTTAATTAAGCGTTGTTTTGCTGGTGTGCTGACAAATTAACCGTTCTTTTCAACGCCAAATAATATATATTTTTTTTGGTAGCCTAATTCACAAGCAAAGGAAATTACAACGTATCTCTTGTTGTGTGGCGTAGGAAAACACGCAATTGTAAACAGCTACTAGTTTGTGCGTCTCAATTCTTTGGCGCAATTTACATCTAGGGGTTCTTTATGAGTTGTTGTGCTGGTGTGCTGTGAAAATTTATCAGTCTTTTTCAACGCCAAATTTATTTTTTTTTTTTGGTAGCCGAATTCTCAAGCAAAGGCTAATTACAACTGTTTCTCTTGTTGTGTGGCGTAGAATACACGCAATTGTAACACGGTACAAAGCTACTAGTTTGTGCGGCTCAATTCTTTGGCGGAATTTACATCCAGGGGTTAATTAAGCGTTGTTTTTGTGGTGTGGTGACAAAAATAAAACGACTTTTCCACGCCCCAAATATTATTTTTTTTTTTGGGGGGCCCCCCCCCCCAGTTCCCCCCCCCCCCCCCCCCCCCCCCCCCCCCCCCCCCCCCCCCCCGGGCTAGCCAATTCACATACGCAAAAGCAAATTACAACTGTATCTCTTGTTGTGTGGCGTAGAAAACACGGCCTATTGTTAACACCTACTAGTTTGTGCGGCTCAATTCTTTGGCGCAATTTACTTCAGGGGTTAATTTAAGGCGTGGTTTTTGCTGGTGTTGATGACAAAAATTAAACCGTCTTTTTCAACGCCAAATATTTATATTTTTTTTTGGTAGCCTAATTCACAAGCAAAGGCAAAATTTCACTGTGATTTTGTTGTGTGGCGAGATAAAACACGCAATTGTAATACACGCTATAGTTTGTGCGGCTCAATTCTTTGGCGCAATTTACATCCAGGGGTTAATTAAGCGTTTGTTTTGCTGGTGTGTGAACAAAATTAAACCGTTATTTTTCAACGCCGAAATTTATATTTTTTTTTTTGGTAGCCTAATTCACAAGCAAAAGGAAAATTACAACTGTATCTCTTGTTGTGTGGCGTAGAAACACGCAATTGTAACAAGCTTCTATTTGTGCGCGCTCATTTCTTTGGCGCAATTTAATCAAGGGGTTAATTAAGCGTTTTTTGCTGCTTGTGCTGACAAAATAAAACGTCCCTTTTTTTTTCAACACCGAAATATATACATTTTTCTTTGTAGCATAATTCACAAGCGATAGGTTAATTAAGCCTGTTTGGTGCTTTTATAGTTAGTTAAAAACACACAGTGCTTGTAAACGACACATACAAGTAATATTTTTCCTGGCCATTTGTGGTCGCAATTTATTTCCAAGGGTTACCCATGGCTTGTTACTGGGTTCATTTGGAGTCAAAATACAGGGTGTATATTTATCATATACAGATAGGCTTTCATCAAACCAGTTTGTCTGTACTTTTTTTGAACATACAGTTATGTAGACAGAGAGTGGGGCAGGCTCTGCAACAGCGAGGCAAGTGGCAGTGGCAAAAACATTTCTGAAACGGGACCAGGGTCGCAGCACTGCAACTGGGACGTCGCAGCAGGTGTGTCATCGGTGAGGCCACAAACTTGCCGCTGTCATCTAGCGGCCGTAGTGTGTCAGCAACCCAGGGTTATTGATTGGTGACTAGGTTCATCCTCTTCTCCCAGATGACATTCTGTACAACCCAGCAAAGAGTCGCGTGGGAACCTCAGACAAACACTTAGTTGGCATGGCCGGGGGGGGGAAAGGCCGGGGGGGGGAAGTCAGCGGCCCTCACCTGTCCCTCAGACCGCCTGTCACCATCCAGTTTCCATCAGCCAGGGATCTTCTTTGTGTCTGGGCTCAGCGCCACTTATAGCGAGGTGGATGATCAATTTGAGGGGGCAGTCAGCAGATACGTGGCAGCGAGAAATGGGGCCAATATCCCCAGCTTATTGCAGAGGCGGCACAAAGCTATAGATGTGGAGAGTGGCCATGGAGGTCATGTGGTGAGAGGTCAGCCTCGCCTTACCTAGACCGGTGATGAGGGACAGTAGTGACGATGAAAACACAAATAGATGGATGATGTAGCCGGCCGCCACTTGGGTGCCGGGTGAAGCATGGGCTTCATCATCGTCAGGAAGAAGAGGGCGTCAGCTTTGCGCGTCAGCAGCGGCGCACAGCAAGTGGGTTGTGTGGCCGTGAGTCAGCAGGGTTAGCACGCAGTGTTGATGGTCGGGAGCAAGCGGCCACGGGGTAGAAAACCCGCTTCGCAGGTCAAAGACAGTAGGAGGCACACACAGGGGGCTCAGCGATGGCAGCGGGCGGCCAGTAGTCACTCAGTGAGGAGCGTTGGCGGTAAATAATAAAATCAGCTACTCGGCTGTTGTTATGTGGCAGTTCTTTGCTAAGACAACGGAGGAGCAGAATATGGGTATTGTAGGAATCTGGTGGGCAGGAAAGTGGATAGGCGTTGTGGCAGGGAGCTAACGTTGGCACAACGCCCTGCTGTCAACAATGCAGCGTCACTTCAGGTGGGCCTGGGAGATTCGTGGCTCAGATGTGGTGGTCCATCCTGCCGCTGCGCAGGCAGCAGCGGCCAGATGGCCGCATGCATTTCAGCCAGTCATCGGCTTCACCACCTCTGAGAAGGCAGCTGTTTTCTCTTTGAATCCTCTCCCGGTCCAGATGCTCCTGCTCCTCGCTACTCTTGGCGCAGCTAGTCGTTCAGGAGGCGATTGTAAAGAGGACAAACAGTAGTGCGTTCCAACCATCCTAAAGGTTGCAGCAGCTCTGACCGTGCTCCTGTCCAACGTTGTTGGTACCTGGCAGGTCCTCCCGTTCCAAATGGTGGACTCTGCACCATTCAGAAAACTAATGGATTGTGCCGAAGCCGAGTTGGAGAGTTCCAAGCCGTATTTCTTTTTCCAAAAAGGCAGTAACCAGCACTTCATAAATATGTCGAACGGAAAGTTGGTCATAGTCTTGAGATTATCGGTTTGTTCCAAGGTACACGGCAGCGCGGACGTATGGAGCTGTAAATCGGTCAGGGCAGTACATGTCCTTTAAGGCCCATCTGGGTGAATGTGCTTCCTGCCAGGGCACACCAACAACTTGGACAGGAGACGCCGCTTTCTCCTCCACGTTGTCAAACTGCTGCTCCTGGCCAATGTACGCCTCCTCATCCTCCACCACCACCTCACCATCTCAGCCTCACACAAAGTACTGCTCCATCATACCACATGGTGTAGGGCACAGCGGTGTCACGCCGTTCTACACCTTGCTTGCTCGGCGAACGGAAGTCACACAGGGGTGGAACTGCTACGCGTCATTGCAGAAAGGAAATCGATTGTGTGCTTTCTCCGCGCCCAAACTGCAAATCGGAACCATGGTGACGGACAATGGTGAGGAACATGGTGTCCTGCGCTGCAACGAGGAGGGTGGTCCATTGCGACCTGCATGGCGCACGTGTTCAATTGGTTGTAAAAGGTTCCTGAAAGTCTTCCACCGATCTTCCCAGAACATTCTGAAAATGGCAAGGAACTGTGCATGCACTTATCATTCGTACAAGGCACAGGAACACCATCCTCGAGTTGCAGCGAGCAGAACGGCCTCCCTCCACTATACACGCTCTGATATGCGATGTTTCCACCGCTGGATCTTCCAGCCTGCACATGTTGGAGCCGACTGTATGACAGAGAAAGGCCATTAACTCTTTTTTGTTGATCCAGGCAGACAGAAGTACTTCCCCTGTGTAACTTTGATGTCCAAGCAGTGGCAGCTCATGCGTGACCACCTGCGTTTGTTGAGGGCCATTCGAGGAGGGCCAACGTTATTTGTCAGTCGCCAGGACTTACGGATAAGAATAACGTCTTTCCACTGCTTCATTGTCCTGGAACAGATGCTGAAAAATCTGTCTGGGCAGGGGCAGGGGGGAATGGAGATGTGGGACTAACATCTCGTGGCATACATGAGTCCGGTGGGGACTGAAATGTTGGAGGAGGAGGGAGGAGGAGGACATTGGAGCAAGATAGCATTGTTCTGGTGAAATGGATGGTAATTTTCTACCCAGGTGACAAGAGTGGAGGAGAAGGAGCAGCCGGGAAGGAGGTGGATGGAGATGAGGAAGGGACGAAGGCAGATGACTCCCAAGCACCGTGGCAGTATCAGTGGAAATGGAGGCAGGGAGCCCTCGGACGATCACTTGTGCTGTATGTCCCGCAGCATGCTTTATTTGCCTGGCTAGTGACAGCCGAATATTCTGCTCCGGCAGAGGGATGACTTCTGATCTCCACCTATTGGACCCTCGCTACCGGTCCAAAATGGGAACCTTTTTCCACTATGAGAGGGAAGACCAAAAACTCAAATACTATAGGAAATCCTCCGTAATCAGTTGGCCGCTGCCTATGTGCGTGGCATGTCCCTCCTATGACAGTATGGACCGGGGGGTTCCTCAGCGGCTCACGTTACTCTGCAGCGGCTGTGGGGGGAAGGTGGGGGGGTAGTAGCAGTACCAGCTCCGATCGCAGTAACCTAAGTCTGGAGTCACTAATGAGCAGCTTCCTTACACCCGACCTAGTGAGGAGGGCAGTCACCAGCAGCAGCCCAGCAGCGAGCAGCAACACGGGGACATGGAGCATTCCCTGAACCAAAAGGTTGTGGCCTACTTGGACAAGCACTCTGCCACCCAGTTAGAAGATCCGCTGGACTACTGGGCAGCCAAACTGATGTGTGGGCAGAACACTTGCGAGTTGCAGTGGAGAGCTGTCTGCCCGGCCAGTAGTGTGGAATCAGAGCGGGTGTCAGTGCGGCGGGGCCATCGTTACCCCAGGAGAAACCGCTTGTCCCACGGGAAATGTTGAACGACTGACCTTTGTCAAGTTGAATCAGGCAGTTGGATCGGCCCTGGATTTCACCACACCAAGCCTTAGGTCAGTCTGGGTTCAAAATACCTGCCTCAGCCATTTTGATGCCGCCACCCCGCCTGTGCCACACATCTGCTGTTAGTTTCTACATTGCCTTACCACAGTCTTTACCAGGGATGGTATTGCCACCCACCTCTACACTCTGTTTCATTGCGCACTTATGTGCTCATGCTGCTGCTGATGTTGATGTTGCCGTGACATCCATACTGTGTCATTGTGCCACTCTGCGGCCTGGTACTGTTTTGCCACTCCAGTTTGTCATTGTGCCACTTCTCTGACCTCTGCTGTTGCTCCTGTCATCACCTCCTAATCTCTGTCATTGTGCCAATGTGACATCATGCTTGCTGCCGCCGTGAACCTCCGCTCTCAGTCATTGTGCAGCTCTGTGGATAATACTATTTTGCACACACTGCAGAATGTCTTTGTGCACTCTATGACCTCAATGCTGTGCTCCTGTCCATCACCTCCACTCTCTTTCTTTGTGCACTGCCTGACCTCATTGTGCTGCCCCGTGTCCTACCGCTCTCTGTCATTGTGCCGCTCTGTGGCTAATACTATTTTGCCACTGCCAGAATGTCATTGTAGCCACTCTCTGACCTCATGCTGTTGCTCCAGTCATCACTTCACTCTCTGTCATTGTGCCACTGCCTCTGACCTCATGCTGCTGCCCGCGTGGTGACCTCCACTCTGTATCATTGTGCCACTCTTGTGGCTAATAATGTTTTGCCGCCTCCATAATGTCATTGTGCCACGGCTCCTGCCTGCCTCATACTGCTGCCGACCGTGACACACAAACTGTGTGATTGTGCCACTCTGTGCCTAAATTACGTTTTCCGCCTCCATAATGTCATTGTGCCACTGTTGATCTCATATGCTGCCGCCGTGACATCCACTCTGTATCATTGTGCCAATCTGTGGCCTATTACTGTTTTGCCGCCTCCAGAATGTCCATTGTGCCACTGCATGACCTCAGCTGCTGTGGTGCCGCCCGTCACATCCCACACTCTATCACTAATGTTGTCCACCTGAGCTCTCAGCTTGTTTTTTTTTCCTGCTTTCGCAAGCTTGACTTTATCAGGCTACATCCACGCTTGAGTTTTTGGTCCAGTTTTTGCCCTCTTAAGTGCCAGGAATTTATGTGAAGCGATTCTAAAGAGCGGCTGGCAGTCATGTGCGAGTCATACTAAAACACAACATTGTATGAAGACCAAACCAAGGCCCTCTGCATATTTAAGCATGGCACAACGTTCTACAGCACCCTGAAGGCTCTGGGCAGCCTGGAAATAGCTGTTTTTAAAGTGATTCGTGCGATAAGTAATCGGGACCGAAACGATTTTTTGTCGGAAAAATTCGGCGAAGTGTAACCGAGACGAATTTTTGAGAAATTCGGCCATCTCTAGTCATTATCAAGTTAAAGGGGTATTTTAAAACTTCAAAAAACTTGTTAGTCATTAGGGATGATAAGAAATAGAGAAAAAATAAAACTTGGCATTTCATCCCACTTGTTCCAGTGCCCACGCGTTCCAGTGATCCCGACCGATGACATCACTGTTCAGTCTTCATGTGACCCTGCAGCCAATCACAGACCGCAGCAGTCTCTTGTTGGATACATCAGATGTCACTGCTGAGGCCTGTGATTGGCTGCAGAATCAGGTGCAGAATGATTTGGGATGTCATCGGCCAAGATCACAGCGTGTGGATTTGAAGGTAAGTTTTGTTTTTTCAATTTCCTATCATCACCTCAAGACTAACAAGTTTGTAACACCTCTTTAAACCTTGTTCTGTATGTATATTGTTTGTATCTAGGCCACCATGGTGCTTGCATTAGAGAGCAGTGCTTAGTTCAGATAACGCTAGGAATGTTTTGTGCATACAAGAAGCCTCTCTGCTTTGGAGGCATGGTGCACTGCAGTGCTAAGCACAAACCAAAGATGTTGTTCTAATTTTCAAGAACAAAGATAAATCCTTATTAGTTATAAAATGACTGTCTGACAGGCTCAAAGCAAAACTGTTTCTTCAGTGAAGCAAGTTATGTCAATGGAGGCAGTTTTCTGGAGAGACTCACACAATCTACTCCAAACCTTCACATGTATTATTCATTCACACCAATCAAAAGCACTTTTTGTGTGCTTAAATGGAAAAAAAGCAAAATTCCGGAGATGAAATTAGAATTGACTGGTTTTTTTTCCTCCACTGTAGTGTAAAAAAAAGGAAAGAGTTTAAAACCAATGTGTCAGAAAAAAAGACAAATAGTCAAGGGGAAATCATAATGACAGCCTATGCTTTTGCAAATATTTCCCTTCTTCTTTTATCCCTTTTTTGCTGCAGATATCAGGGATGGATTTTTTTAACAGCATAAAAAGTGCTTTGGGAGTGATATTTGTGTGAGGCTGTGTCAAGAAACAAATCAATCTCCAACTGTTTTATGAAAGTCTGAATACTTTTCTACAGCCAATGTGAATTTGTATAACAGTTTATATGTACAAGGAGAATCATGGATGGCAGAAGATCAGGTGAGAAGTCTTTTTGTCTTCCATATGCACTGTATTTGGAAGTGAAAAGTCTTTGTAGAAAATAAACACTGAAATAAGCAATTTATAATCCACATCAATTACTTTTTAAATTTGCTTAAACAGAATCTATCCATGAGCCTGCTGACAGGCTGCCTGATTTCATCCGGTTTCACTCTGAAGTTCTGTTCCAGAGGTCAGAGAAACATCAACCTGCAGACAGGATCCCTTTTATTGGGGGCAACTTGGGGCATAGGTGGAAGGGAGTAGGCAAGCAAAAAAATATTCTGTTATCTAGAGAGCAAGTAAAAAGATCTAGGTTGGTGCCAGCCCAGAACATCCAGCAAATACTATTCCAAGGAGATGGTTGAGTTCAGTTGGAACCTTTTTAAAATCCTCTTTTGCCATGGCAGCCTGTTGGGGTTCAGGTCTTTGAGGGTAGTTTTTCTGGAAGTCATTAAGTGGCACAGTGGATGAATGGCAACCAATGTGTTTTGTCACTGTAAATCATGGCATTTACTTGGTGGTACATGAAGGAGTGCCTAAACAGCTCTAAGTTATTGAGGTATGGACTTTAGAGCGGGTCATAAATCAGGCGCATTCTAGCGCTAATATGATATTTAGGGTGCTTTCACACAGAGCGTATTTGGTGCTTTTTTAATGCGTTTTTGTATGTGTTTTTTGTGCAGAAATGTACAGCATTAAAGGGAATATGTCGCCAATTTTTTTTTTTTTTTACTTATTAAATCAAGACCGTGATCCATATGCTTTTCCGCTCAGTCGTGTTTATTTCCCGTTGTGATTTCTCTATTCGGCCCTTAATTATGATTGGGGGGAAGACATTCTTGTTTGCACTGCTTTAAAGCGTCAATAGATATTTACGCAGCTTCACCCCCAAGGATTTTTAAAGACTGATTCTGCCCCATAGACGCCCTTTTGGATAGTTTTCATGTAAGGAGGGGGGGGGAGCTGTGACATCTCCTTTGTGACGGGCTTTTATGAAATGACAACTGCTGAAAAGCTCTCAAAAAAAAGGGGAAAGTTCAGACATTTTGGGTTTAGTGGCCAAAGTGAAACTGCAGGACAAGATTATTAAAAAAATGGAAGGGGGATCGGGAAAAATTTAAAAAAAAAAACATAACCAAAATTAATCAAAATGTGTTTAAACAAAAAAATGTGATTAAACAAAAAGTCATTTTTTAGACACTTTCCCCTTTAATTGCTGTCCTTTCTGCACAAAAATGCATCCAAAACTACTGCATTTTTTTAGTGTTTTTAAAGCATTTTTGTCCCTTTTTTTGGGAAACATTTAATGCTTCCATTACATTTCTTCACAAAAAAACGCAACAAAAATGCACAAAATAAAACGCTCCATGTGAAAGCACCCTAAAGCAAACTGGCTACAAAATACTTTATTGGTATATAAATTTCCATTAGAGCCAAAAACTGAGTTTCGAATTTGACATAATGAACACCCCTCTTTTTTACAAAAAGTTTTCATAAAGCTTTGTGAGGGGGAGAGACAACTGCACAGCAGGGGTTTGGGCGCAATATATTGGAAACAATTTTACTTTACATTTTCACCTCCCACACACTCTAATCATTCCTTTATTTCACTGCCACATTACAAGATCTCTCCCTGCTGTTTGCAATCCTTCAATGTTAAAAAGGTTAATAGTGCAGTAAAAATTTCCATGTCCCTGTCCCTCTTCATTTTGCTTTCTTCTCTACTGGAAATGTATTTTTTTTGAAGAATAAATAATCCCCACTCCATTTCCCTAACACAGGACAGTGAACTTACTATTGTAATTTCTCTTTATTGGTTTATAGTTTGAGGATTCTAACAGAATCTGCGGCAGTTTAACCATTACTACATGTCAAGGGTTTTTTTTTTAACCCTTATTAATTTCTAAAAAAAAAATCGCAAACTAAAAAACTAGACACCAAAAATTCTTTGGGTTCTTTCTGTAATAAACTGCTAAAGAGCTATTTACATATGAATGCTGGGGACTAGTGTTGAGCGATTTTTTTTACAAAGTTGAAATCGGCAAGGGTTTTTTATGGTGATCAAAATTTTCCAGATCATGGAAAATTTAAGGGTTTAAAAATCTGGCAATCTTTAAGTCGCGCCTTTTTGGGCTTTTTCCTGTAATTTTGGCCCAGCAAATAATTACAGAATAGAGCAGGGTGAGAGTTGGCACGTCGCTGGGATTGTATGGTTGCGTTTGGGGGAAAAAACACTGCCTCTTTTTACTTAGAACAGGTTTTTCCTTTTCAGCCTCATGTCTCTCGCATCTCATGGGGATAGGACCTGCGCTCGCCTGTGGCCAAACACCAGCGAAATTAGTCTTTTTCTGCCAGAGAAAACTACAATTAGCTGTGACCCTTCCAATTTGTTTATTGAGATTTGAAGATTTTTCAGTTAGCTAGGAAAATTTTAAAAAAGCAACTACCCCTGTAAAACATGGCGGGGGGGACGGGGGGGGGGGGCCCCCGGGGCGAACACAGACAACTATTTAAAAACATGGTAAAATTCACCAAAACTTGTGTAGACTTTAGTGGAATTTTTTTTATTAACTTTGCATTGAAAAATTTCTGGATATTGGGCAGCCTGAATTTATTGATACACTCATTTTAGTAACTGCAGGTCTCTTTGTTTGGTGCAAAAATCCACTTTTATTTTCATATACATTTCAATTTGTTTCATTTTTTAATTTTTCCCATTACACCCGTGACTGTTATAATTTCCCCCTTCAGTTAAATTACAATCCAGCATCTTTAGTCACACAGGTTGTTTGCCAAAAAAAATTTCCGGTTTCATCAAAAACATAACATTACGGTTTTTTGACTTTTGCGACCCGCATTTTTCATTGACCCCGATCCCCGTAAATCTTAAAACAGCAATTTATATTCCCACGGTGAATTAAAAGGTGAAAAAAAACCGTTTATTATACCAAAAAAACAGTTACTGTTTTTTTCTTTTTTCACACCCAGGGTTTGTTCATTGACGCGCATCCACGTAAATCTTAAAACAGCAGTTTAATTTCCCACGGGAATTGAAAGGGGCAAAAAAACCCTTTTTTTACCCAAAAAAAAAAAACTTAGTTTTTTTGACTTTTTCACACCCTCTTGTTATTGACGCACTCCAGTAAATCTTAAAACAGCAATTTTTTTTATCACAAGGGAATTGAAAGGTGCAAAAAATTTCCGTTTTTTATTTTCAAAACTAACAATATTTTTTTTGACCCTTTTGGCACCCAGTTTGTTTATTGACGCAGCATCCAGTAAATCTTTTAAAACAGCATTCGTCACCCCAGGTGAAATTTTTTTTAAAGGGTGCAAATAAACCCCTTTTTTTCGAAAAAACATAAAAATTTTTTTTTTTTCTTTTGCGCACCCACTTTGTTCTTGCCTATTCCCTAATTTTTAAAAAAAGCAATTCTATTTCACCAAGGTGAATTTTAAAGGTTCTTATTTTAAACCCAAGTTTTCCCCAAATTTCATAATTTGATGTTTTGGGTTTTTTAAATTTTAGTCTCCGCCTTTTTGAGTTTAATAATGAAGGTGTTTTTGTCCCCCTAGATTTTAAAGGTAACGTCTAACGATGCTCCTATCGAAAAACCTTATCGATACGGGGCCCCCCTATCGAATCACCGATTCGATAGCCCAAATGATCGCTCAAAAACTATGGGGAAAAATCCCCCCAAACACCCCCCCCCCCCCCCACATTCCCACCATTTTCTCTCCCCCTTTTTAAAAATCACCCAAATAATTCCTAACCCCTTCAACCTGAAAACACATCCCCCCCTGGCCGCTCCCCCTATCCCCCTTTTGGGTCTTGGAAATTCACGGTTTTGTATTAAAAACTCCCTACATACATGACTTTATTCATCTCAAAAAAATTAAATCTTCTTGGTCTGACTGAAACATGGCTTACAACCTTGACACGCCTCCCCGCTCTCTCTCCTTTGGGGGCCCTAACTTACCCATACCCCTTCCCCGGTGACAAGATGGAGGGGGGTTTTGGGGGGCCCCCTCCTCCAAATCTGACATTTGCCCCTTTGTCCCCCCTTTCCCTCTGCGGGGTCCCTCACACTCCCCCTCCTTTGGGTGAAACTCTTTTCCCAATCTACCCCCCTTCCAACGTCCAAGTGGCTTTTGTTACTGACCCCCGGGGCCCCGTCACCCCTTCCTTGACCACTTTTTTTCCGGCCTTGTCCATTTTTTTTCCCACGAACTTCCCTACTTTTAATGGGAGACTTCAATACCCCAAAAAGGGACAACCCCCCTCTGCTTCCAACAAACTCCTTTCACCCCGGGTTCTTTTTTGACCTCTCCATGGCCCCTCGGGAGCCATCACAAAAAAAGGGAAACACCCCCGGCCCCTCATCTTCACCCCCCTCCCCCCCTACCCTACTCAAAACTCCCCCCAACCCCATATCGCCACAATCTGTTTTACCTTCTCCCCCATTTCCCCCCCAAACCCGGCTCCTCCTGTCCCACTTTAGTCCCACCCCCACGGGAATTAAACAAAACCTAAAACCCTTTCCTCTCCTCCTCTTACACCTCTTTTCTACCAATCCTCATTTAATGGACCCAACGCGCCACCATTTTTCAACCACACAATCATTTGCCTTCCTTGACTCATCGCTCCCCTCCCCCAAAAGGGAACCCCCGCAAATTAAACAGAAAATCCCGGGCAAACACAATCCACAAAAACGCTGAGGGAGCTTCCAAATTGCAAAGGGCCGCTGGAAGAAAACTCGCCCCACCGTTGATTTTCCCCTCATACAAAAATCACTACATACTTTTAAATCCGCACTCACCCTACCAAACGGATTACTTAAACCTTTTCAATCCTCTCGGTCTCCCCAACCCCCAACAACTTTTAAAAACCTTTTTTTAACTCTTTCCTCCGCCCACCCCCCCCTCCTCCACCCTTTCCTTTCGCAGACGATTTTTGGGCTTTCACTTCCTCCCCAAAAGATAAACCTTTAAATCAAGAAAAGCTTCAGCCCATTCCCCAGCCCCTCCTCTATTTCTGAAAAATGTTTTTTCCCCCAAAAACTTTTTTCCTAATCTTAAACATGATGATCTTTCCTCTCTATCTTCCAAATCCAAACCTCACCCCTGTAAACCCTTGCCACTCCTAAAACCTTTTCCCAAACCTTAGTCCCTCCCTTTCATCCCGGGCCCCCCCTTATTTTCAATTTATGCTTACCTCGCATTTTTCCTTCCTTTTTTAAACAGTACTTTCCCCCCACCCTTTTAAAAAAATCCCCGTTTCCCTCCTCTTTTCCCAAAAAAATCGCCCTATCTAAACGCTCCCTTTTCCCTCCAAACCCCCGGAGCAACACGTCAAATCTTCGCTGTCCTCCAACTTCCCCCAACTCCTTTTTGCCCCCTTTTAAAATTTTGGTTTTCCGCCCCCCCCCCCACTCTACCGAAACCGCCCAACCAGGTCCCCAAATGCCCTAGCAACTGCTAAAGCCTCAGGCCATTAGTCTGTCCTCCCCCTTTCTAGACCTTTTCCTCGGGCCTTTTGGGACACTTTGGACCATTCCCTCCTGCCACACATCATCTCCCCCCCGGGGCTTTCAGGGGCCCTTTGGGGGCTCTTTCCTGATCTCCGGGAAACCCCCTTTTTTGGGACATCAGCTCTCTCTTTCCGCTCCACCTCCCCCCCCCGGGCCAACTTTTTTTTGGGTGTCCCCCGGCCCCCGCCCTTTGGGCCCCAATTCCTTTTCTCCACTACACTTTTGGCGGGGTCAGCTCATAGTTAAACAGGGGCTTTCACCCCATCTATATGCGGGACGACACACAACCTAAAACTTGCCCAAATGTAAACTTCTTTTCCCTCCCCCCAACCCCGACTGCTTTTAAATCCATTTCCCCCTTTTTTTCCCCCTCCCGTTTCCCTAAAACTAAATGGGGAAAGAAAACGAATTCACATTTTTTCCCAACCGTTAAACTCCACCCCTTAAACCTAATCTTCTTTTCTCAGTCAACGGCTGTACACTCCCCCCTTTTCCCGCAAGCCCCTTTGCCTTGGGTAAATCCTGACTCCACTCTGTCCTTAAAAACCACAAATCCAAACCCTCACCTCTCCCTTCCGTTTTTTTTCCCCCCCGAAAAAATCTCTCGGACCGTTGGGGTCCTCAACTTCGACACCACAAAAATGCCCGCCCAGCCCTCGTCATCTCCCCCTTGACTACTGCAACTTTTTTTCCCGGGGGCCCCCCCATCTAGCACTCTTGCTTCCCTTCAAAAAATTTAAACTCTGCTGCCCGTCTTATCAACCCCCCTTCCTCGCTACTCCTCTTCCCCCCCCTCTAAACCCCTTCACGGGTCCCAAATTTCCCCACAAATTTCCCACTTTAAGTTGTAACCTGCCCTTTTCCCAAGGGTTCTAAAAAACCCTCTCCCCCTCCTTATATCTTTTGCCTTAATCTCCAATACTCCCCTAAAGAAATCTCTGCCCCCTCAAAAGGACCTCCTTCCTGTTTCTCCTCTTATCACCCTACATAACCGTCCCCCAATACTTCTCCCCGGCTTTCCCCCCCACTTGGAATCACCCCCCCAAAACTATCAACCCTTTTCCCCATCTCATACTTTAAAAGAAACCCTAAAAACCCCTTTTTTTGGGTTTTCCTAAAAAAAAAAACCTACAAAAACCCCTGCTGCCACTATACGAACCCACAAACATGTCTGCCGCTCACCTCCTGTCTCTTCCCTCCTCCTTGTAGATTGTAAGCCCTCGTGGGCAGGGTCCTCTCTCCCTCTGTTGTGCCAGTTGTAAGTCATTCATCGTTATTACTGTACTCATTTGATATATTATGTATGTAACCCCCCCTCGAATGTACAGCACCATGGAATCATTGGCGCTTTAAAATAAATGATAATAATAATAATAATAAATAATGAATGTGAATTAAAGCATACATTCGATTTTAGGATTTTTACAGCTGATTTCTCTGAAAATTCTTGGTGGATCTATCTGTACAACAGTTTTTAGCCTTTGAGTAATATCAGTCCAAAAAAACCTTTTATATATGCGTCATTATGCCATATCCTCACTGAAGGCCCCCTGTGCAGGAACAGCATATGCGCCCTTTGTTATTCAATATGTCGTAAAGCAGCCCTCATATTTCTATAATAATCCATAAGTAAATGTTAGCTATAAAATTCTTCAGCTCAGTCATCTATATGCAATCTAATAGACAGTAGAAAGCTGCTTGAACCCTTACCAATGCATGACGTAACTGTACGTCATACGGTTGCTGAGAGAGAATGGAGTGGGCTCACTGCATATTTGCTGAAAAAAATTATTATTGCAGAACAGTGTTAAAGCATTGAACCCTCTATAGACAAGTACACTAGGTATACTAAAAGTTTAAGTTAAAAAAAAAGTTTGAAAAATAAAAAATATTAAAAGGTTTGAAACCCCCCTTTATCATTGTACAAATAAAATAATTAAAATAAAGAAGTTTACATAATTGATATTGCCACATCCATAAAAATCTAATTTCTTAAAATACAGTGATGCCTCAACGTGCAATTTTAATTGGTTCCAGGACACACATAGGGCGACATGTATGAATCTCTCCATGTCGGGGCGCACCTTTCCGCCGGTTTTCCGGCGAAATTTGTGCCTGATTTATGTCGGCGCCGGGGCGCGTTCATCCTATGTAAAGTCCGCCGCGCCTCGCCAGTGTTTTGGGGCGCAGTGCGGACTTAGTGCAGTGGCGCTGGCCTATTTCGCCGCCCGAGGTAGTGCACTCATACATACCATGTAAAGTCCGCCTCGCCAGTGTGTGGGGCGCAGTGCGGGACATAGGCGCAGTGCGGCGCTGCGCCTAAGATTCGCCGTCCGAGGAGGTGGCTCATACATGCGGGGAAAAGTTCCCTGTGCCTCGCCATGTGTGGGCCCCAGTGCGGGGACATGGGCGCAGGGCGGGGACATGGGCGCAGGGCGGGACTGCGCCTCACATGTATTCCGATTCGCGACAGGAGGCAAACAGCGAGAAATCATTAAACATGTCCGTGCGGAGTATGAAAAAAAAAATCGCCTTTATAAAGGTGGAAAACATTCTCAGAAAAGAGCTCAAACCTCAAAAATAAAAAATAATTTTAAAAAAATCACTTTCCAAAAATCTAGAACGGCGCAATATCAGGAATTAGGATATTGGAAATTGCCGGTAAATACAGTTTAAATTTAAATCTGAAAGCATTCTCATTGGGCGGCAAAAAAGGCCCTCCCCCCCCCTTCCCCCCCAACAAACCCAAAAACAGTAAAAATAAAA
>JAODAL010056739.1:0-23102 GCA_025379985.1 Phyllomedusa bahiana | reverse complement strand
AGTTCAAAAAAGCAAATTGGGGATTTTTCCCCAAATAGAAGCGCTGGAGCTTCTCACTCCTTTCCATAAGCCTTGTGATAGGATAAGTTTGATCATAAAAGCCAGAGAGTATGTGCCCTGCTGTTCTAGGCAGAGTCTATGGCACTAAGAGAAATAGCTGTACACAGTATGGCAACAGTTGAGAATCCCATGGGATAAGTGATAAATGCTTCTGGCTGGAATACCCCTTTAAGCACTTCTATTTGGTCAGTACAGTTCTTTGACTCAACCAACAACAATAAATTACAACCTGCCATTTTTACTAGACCTCTTACCTTCTCCCAAGCCAAGGCTCCTCAGAGTGTCTACCCTGTCCCGCAGCTCCTTGTCTGTAATCTTTAGAAGCTCTGGTCTTTCTTCAAGAATCCTCAGTACGGTCTTGTGACTCAATCCAATGAGACATAGTTCATTGATGTTGGGTGTCTTGTGTGGAGGGCATCTCATACTCTGGATCTTGTCAGCTTGCTCCTCAGAGAATCCAAGGTCAAGAATCACTTGTCTAGCATTGGGAATATTGGAAATACTCCTCAAATACAGACTGGTCCGAGTAAAAGCAGCAATGTTTCTCAGACACAGGGACACCTAGAGAAACAGATCACCGGTCAAATCGTGTAAAACACCTGCAACTAGGACATTTAACATGGAAGCAATGATCGACAACTGTCAGCTCAGTGAAAGGCTTCTAATCCGTTAACAGACCTTTGGAAATAAATTATCACAAGGCCCTCATGAAGCTCAGCTGCTCTCCATTTCTTTATGAACCCTTTCTGTTGGACTATTTGGCACATGTCTGTATATGAGGAATATTACTTTTTATTCCTTGATTGCATAAAAAATGAAAGGTTTTCAAACGTGATGAAAGTATTATATCTTACATTGTAAACATTTTACTAACTCTGGCTTGCTCCCCCGAACATGCCCTAAAGACTTATTTTTCATATCACTAATTTTTTAAAAAAAAATCCTGAAATTGTGCAGTTTTTACTTCAGCCATAAAATCCAATAATAGTCTGACACTTCCTGTTCTTTAGAGGAAACTTTTCAGCAGTCTCCTCATCAGCACAGGCAGGATTACACTGAAAGGTGATACCAATGTGTATAGATAACACAGGATCCACCAGTCACAATAGGAGATAGGCACAGTTCCCTCTCCCTGCACACCGACTTCTTCCCAGGTCACAGAGCATGCTTTTAGAAATCAATGGGTCTGCTCCATTCTGTCCATGAAGCTTTTGTAAAGCATCTCTCTAAATGCCCTTAAAATCAGATCAGGCAAGATGGCCGCCCCCATAATCATCTACAGAAACAGAAATCTACTAAATTAAAACAGCTGAGATGATAGGATAAGAATATGCATCAGAATAGCATTATATATATATATATATATATATATACACACATACATACACACACACACACACACACACACAACTGCAAAGTGGATAAAAGTGAATAAATACTATGGATGAAATTCACACACATCAATAAAAATAGAAGCCTAAGCGCCCACCTTTAGGGGTAAGACCCCTTTCTCACTTTCTTTGGCCCTACATTACCGGTATACCTGAGGAGGTATTCTGGGGTTTACTGCAGCAGATCCCTAGGATCTCACACTAAATGTACTACAGCATTATACTTTTCGTATAGTACAAAAAACACAATATGGCATACTTCAGTGTCTGGTGCATAAAGCATATACCACCATGAAATAGACCAAATGTAATCCACATTTTCTGATTCAACTGACACTAGAGGATCAAAACCAATTGGAATAGAGCCTTGGGGCGACATGTATGAATTCGACTGCGTACTTTTTTTTAACTTGGCGCCGGCACTCCAGTTCTAAATAGATATAGAAGAGTGTAGAATACGACATTATGAAGATTTTTGGCGCATTACATAGAGCTTAATGTGCCAAACTTTGTATGGGCAAAGAGTGTAATGCGCCAAACTTGGCGCATTAAACTCTTTGTAGTGCGCCAAAAATCTCGTATTCTACACTCTCAGAATCTCAGAATCTGAGCATTGAAATATTAAGAGGACAACATATATGAATTCGAATGCATACATTTTTTTTTACTTGGCGCCGACACCCACAGTTCTAGATAGATATAGAAGATGTGTATATTACACAGATTTTTGGCGCATTACATGAGCTTATTGCGCCAAACTTTGTATGGTCATAGAATGTAATGCGCCAAACTTGGCGCACTAAGCTCTATGTAATGCGCCAAAAATTCTTCATTACTGTGTATTCTACACTCTTCTATATCTATTTAGAACTGGAGTGCCGGCGGCAAGTTAAAAAAAAAAGTACGCAGTCGAATTCATACATGTCGCCCTTACATTCTTAAACCTGTGTTTGTGATAAGAGTGGGGAGTCCCAAATTCCATACCTTTTTCAATGAGTCGAAGCAAAGAACAACCACACCTTTTTTTTGGAGGAGGATGACCTAGGACACCCATGCTTTTTACAACCACTAACCATTTAAAGGGACACTTCCACACAAAGGAGTATTTTTGTTCAAATCAATTTTCCTGGAAAATGGTTTTTTTTTTGTTGGCAGTATTATTTTTTTATTTTTTTTATTATTTCAGCAGTCCTATGCAAATAAAAATTACTTATAAAATATTGTCCTTTTCTAGCTGCGATTCTGGAGAGATAAAACTCCTTAATGGCAGGGTAGACCCATCTCACTTTATTGTTGGTGCTAATTATTTCTATGTAGTCTCATTAAAAATAGTAGGTAATGGCAATGATGTCTGTTGTTTCTGGGCAGGGATAGATAAAAACAGAAGACCATATAATACATAGCAAAGCTAAGAGAGAATCGCTCTTCTTAGCAGCTCTGCGGCCTCTTTCTATGATGTCCATATGGTAGGTTGCCTACTAAGACATGCCATCTAGGTAAACAAATGACGGCATTTACAAGGGTATTACAAGATTGGACTACTCTGCCATGTCATCAGGAAGGCACACATAGTGATGTCTAGCATGAACCGATTCATTGACCGTCAATTGTGCTAGCTTTTCAAAAAGCATTTAACAGAAGTGACTTCACATGGTTACAAGTATGCAAAAAAATTTTGCTGTTAGTGTCCAGCAGCCTGCAACGTGCTAGTGAGATGACCGCAGACTGCTATGACTCCAGTACAGTCACTTTGGGAACCCTGCTTGCAATTTAAGCGTATCAATTGCTATGGTCAATTTAAGAAGCAAATGTCAGAAACAATCATTATTTAGAACGTCTTTCTCAGAGGACAGAGTGAGACAGTGCAACATGTTCTGGAATGTAGAAATACTAATATGATTACTGGATGAAAGGCAACACGACAACTATTTACCCGCCGGGATGGCATCCATGTACCCATTTGCTTGCCATATTTGGACAAATTATCAGTGTTTCCAATTGGAGTCATTTTGAAATATAAACATTTTTATTAAAAATGAAAAAAAAAAAAAAATTGTATTTGCTACAAACATTATGGTCTCTTAGACACAGATTAAAAAAAAAAAAAAAACAGTCTCAATCTATCCAAATAGAGGCCGGTTTATAACTGCAATAAAAACCGCACACCGTCTGAAAAACCGGCCGCAAACCCTTGCCGTGGGGACATGCCCTTATGGGCTATAGAAAAAGTAACTACTAGTGCATCTCAAAAAATTAGAATATCAATGAATATTAAAGGAGTTCTCCAGGACGATCTTTTTATTTGTTATAGGGCTCACAAATTATATTAAACCTTGTAATTCATACTGTAATGAGTCTATACAATATCTGGGTTTCTCTATTTGACTTAACCTATTGATATCTTTTAATTTTTTTGAGATGCATTAGTATATGTCCATTGCAAGGGCAACCAGCAAAAATATGTATGCAGAGAACACAGTTTAAAATAACAAAAACAGCACATAAGCTGCGAGTCAAAGAACAGAAAAAAGGCACAATAAAAAACTACGTTTGATGTCAAGAATAGCTGTATGACAGGAATTTTATGGTCCCATATTGCAGAAAGTATTTTCCCAAGAGGAATCCTTGCTGTGCAGTTTAGCCTCATTTATGCCTACTTTGCTATTCATTTAATTTACCCATCAGAAGGTTAAAAAAATAAATAAATAAATTAGGAACATAGATTAAATAAGTCACGTAAATGCTTTACAGAGGAAATATAGCTCTTTGAATGTTACATAGTGCGTATGGTTGAAAAAAAAAATGTGTACATTTTTGTAATGAGACAATACAAAGATTTAGTTTCTAGAAAAGATTTATTAACACAAACACAGAAGTAAAGTAAGCCAAGCAGCATAGACGTAAAAATGTGACAAAATAAATGCTTTAATAGTACAAAGGGAATGCATGTTACAGGTGACGGCGACCTCAGATCTCTACAGCTTTATCATCAGTTAACCTAGAACATAAAAGAAAAACAGTTACACGAGGTAGAACAGACAATCCACATCTACCATGCAATAACTGTAAAGCGACACTAAACGAGCCCGATATATACCAAATAAAATAAAGGGGTTGTTCACACGGCGTATTTGAGGGGCGTACTTTGGATGTAATTACACTGCAAAGTGCCCAAAGTATGCCCCGCAGATACGGTAAAATCATAGTACTCATTGAGTGCTATAATTTTGTGGCGTATTCCCTTCAAAAAAATAAAAATAAAAACCAACTAGAAAATGATACCCCCTAGGAAAAACACATGCACCTTTAAATACCACATGTTTTTTACTGCATGTATTTTTGCTGCACTTAACAAAATGAATCTCGACTGCAACAAAAACGCAATGTGTGAACCATATGTAAACAGAAAATAAACAGCTTACTGGCAAAGGACATAAATGCCAACTATGAGAATTAGCAT
Source organism: Phyllomedusa bahiana (assembly GCA_025379985.1). Classification (NCBI taxonomy): domain Eukaryota; kingdom Metazoa; phylum Chordata; class Amphibia; order Anura; family Hylidae; genus Phyllomedusa; species Phyllomedusa bahiana. The sequence continues at coordinate 18,191 of JAODAL010056739.1, read as the reverse complement.
TTGCAGGCAGGTTGATGCCCTTCTGCCAGCCCACTATACCAGATTAGGTTACCTAAAGAATGCCCATGCATTCTCATTAGTGTATGTGGCACACTAAGTCACAGGCAGTTGGGTATCATGGTGCCCACTACTTCCCTACTTTTCTCATTTTCAGACAAATGCCTGAACCTCCTAGAAACATTTCTGTGGAGGAATTGTTAATCTACAAGTAAATCTGCATCTCTAGCAAAGGCAGCATTTGTTGCTTTATTAAGTCTAACCCTTAGAAAAAGGGTTTGCTTGTGGCAAAACCCCCATAAGGCCAGCTTGTATCAAGCTACGAGCTGTCCTCATTGAATGGGTAGATTGCGGCACTTACACAACTCTTACGCATTCATGTCTATGGGAGTTACGAATATAGCTGAGCAAACATGCATGGCTACCGTATTTTTCGGACTATAAGACGCACTTTTTTCCCTCCAAATTTGGGAGGACGTACCGTCTTAAAGTCCAAAAAATACGGTAGATGCGTCTTATGGTCTGGTGTGTCTTAAAGTCCCAAAAATACAGTATTTTCAGAACTGCCATAAAAAAAAAAATTAAAAAAAATGGGGAGAACTGTGCAAGCGTGGCCATCTCCCTGTTCTCAGAGGTTGGCTCATAGTGAGCCATGAGCCAGCCTCAGAAAGGGATTTTACTTCCCCTTTAAAGTGCACCTCCAGTTATGAGCATGGTTGTATCCCCAAACCGAAATTTTAAAAAGCTGTCTCATGTAGATCAGCTGATCACTACAGATCCAGAACACTACTGTGGTTACCTGGGTGGGGAGGCAGCCAGCCCTGCATTACCCAAGTAGCGGCTCCTATGTAGCAATCCAGATATATGGTTAAACAGATGATACACAAGGATGTGGTCTGCCAGAACCCAACTAATAGAGGATGGTACGTATATGACTAAAGTGATGCACTCCCTTTAAAAATGGCACAGGGGGGCAGCAACTGCACTGTTCATATTTGGCCACCCTGGTATCAGCTATGTGGGCAAATTGTGATCTGTGTTTTACAACACGCCCAACTAACATAATGGGAAACCTGCATAACGACACATAACCAGGCATACTAAATGTTGCACTATGAAGAGTGCCTGTAAATCTCGCATACATACACAGATCAGAGGTTTCCATGTACAGAGACATAACGGATTACTCCCATGACTCCCTATAGGTTACAGTTTTACCTGAGAAGTATTCTTCCACCACTTTATCCCTCTGCTCCGTGCCCTCCATTGTGTCATCCTCTGTCGACTCATGTTTGATCGGAGGTCTGAGATCCAGGGCAAGGTCAACCTCAATGTTTTTCACCACTGCGATATTGTGTATAATGCAGCACACAAGAATAATTTTACTGACTTTCTCAGGGTTATAAAGGAGAACCCCATTAGGATTGTCCAAACAGCGGAACCGGCTTTTCAGTACATCGATAGTTCGTTCCACCACAGAATAAGTCGCATTGTGTGAGAAGTTGTAACGAACTTCAGGCTCAGTAGCCGGGTTCTCAAAAGGGGTTAGCAACCATGGTTTAACGCCATATCCTGCATCGCCTGAAAGACAGGTTACATCATATAATGATAGCAAACTCTCCAATATATATTGTATGGAAGCCAACATGATATACCAGATGCTGAGCAGAAACATTAAAAAATTAGCTACCCATAGGGACTGCCTGTCAGATGGTTGGACAATACTTGCTGTTCTTCCTTGTTCATAATCTGTCTAGCAATGTGGAAAGGAGTTTGAGGTTTACAATTTGTTCTAAGTTACGGTTGTCACTTTGTATACTTAGTGATACCTGATGTTATTTCAATAAAGCTTTTTGAAAAAGGAAAAAAAATAAAATTAGCTACCCATAGATATCTATAGGAGTCCTCTTGGCATGCAACACATGCCATATTACAGAGGAATTCTACACCTGTTGCAAGTATTAGGCCCTGTTCACATGACGGATTTGGCCGCGGGTTCAGACGCGGTTTCCGCGGCCAAATCACGTCTAGTTTATTAACATGGTTTCATATGGGAAACCGCGAATATTCACACTGCCGGTTTGGGCCGCAGCCCCGGGGGGCCGGGGCCCCAAACCCGCACGTGTGAAGAACTCTGTCAATTCTTGACAGGGAGTGCTATGCGCGGCGGCCGCCGCAGCCGACTCCGCAGGTGGTGCGGGGCTGGGACGCGGCTCGCGCCGCGGTTTGCCCCCTGCTATTAATTTGAGGGGGCAAACACCCGCGCAACCCGCCCCAAAACCAACCCTTCCCCGACCGAGACCAGCCCCAGCCGGGCGCCGAAAAACCCCGGTTCGAAAAGGGTTTTTGGCCCGGGGGCAAACCCTGGCCAAAACAGTCGTGTGAAGGGGCCCTTTAAAACTTTACGGGTTTCAGCCTTTACGTAAATAAGAAGGGAAAGGGCGAAAGACACTAAACATATCAAATGAAACGCACCAAAAATATGTGATGTGCACAATAGCCGTTTGTCCAACCATTGAAATTTAAATTCTTTAACCCACTAATTTTACAGAAAATTTAGGGTTTAAACAAATGAGCAAAAGATGTTTTTTTTTGATCTAACAGGTTCATACATTGGCCCCAGTTTTTAAACCCCTTTTCCTATTTTTTGCACACGTTCATAAGAAACACGGGCGAACTGGCTTGGTAGGTATGTAAGGTGTGCGAAAGGTGGTCTGCACACATATCCCTGATTGCCATCATGGGTAAAAAGGACAAAATTTATCAGAGCTGCAAAAAGGGATAATTATTGGCTTCCAGGCCATGCGTGAGTACTTGCGAAACCGTGCGGGTTGTGAGATGTGCTCATGCTGCTGTGGTGAAAGTGCATTGTGCGTGAATAAATGGCGTCATTGTAAATAAACAACATGGAAACTGCGGAGCACCACATGCCATTAATGTTAGAGGTGTAGGTCAGCTACGAAGGTGCACAAGGGAAGAGCGACACACTACATGGAGCAGCTCACCAACAAAACTAACTAGAGGTCTGCTACACGTGTTTAAAACAAAAGCTCAGCAAATGCTACAATGTTGGCCCCCGAAATAGACGATGGTCACTGCACCCCGCTAAGAAGCACAATCAGAAAGGCTTCAGTTTTCACAGCACAGTTGCACCTCCGCTGATTGGCAGAGTCACCTTCTCCGATGAGTGTGTGCCTCAGACAAAAAAAAACACAACAAACAACCTGCAACTTTGCTAAATTCACAAATCGGGGGGGCACATTTTGGGGTGGGGAATTTTCAACATTCCTGGCCCCCCAAGCAACTGGGACAAACCATCCTTCAGATCCTTACACCCCTACATCCGATTGCCTTCCCGCAACAAAAAAATATTTTGTCACCGTTTTTAAAACGCCCCAAAAATTTGGGTTGGAAACAGACCAAACTTTTAAAACACACCCCGGCCCTTAAGGGGTGGTTAACACGGCTTAACTGCGGGGCTAATTACCCGTGTGGGCGGGTGGGGGGCCAGCACTTCGCCGGCCCCCGACTTTATTACCAGCGGCGCGTTACAGCCTGGGAATTTCACAATTCAATTTTTTCCCCCACCCCGATTTTCCCCCGCAGGGGAGGGAACGTAATCCTAGTTCTCTATGAGAACTGTGGGTTACCGTAATGAATGGGGCCCTTTCACCTTAAAAGCGCACTTTCCCGTAATTACGGACCATTTCAAGCTGTGTGAACATGGCCTAAGGGTATGTTCACACAGCTGATGTGGATGCTAAAAATGTCAGCGCTGACTCCTTATCTGAAATTCGTGCCTGTAACATTACGGCTACACAGTACGGTATTCTCGTTAGATTTTCGGCGGATTCAGTATTTAGAATCCAACAAAAATCCACCGGTACTTCGTGCTGTGTAGACCGCAGTGAAAAATCTGTGCTGTAGTCTACGCAGCATGGATTTTTCCAGTCATTCTTAAATCCGCCAGATTTTAAAACGTGCTGCATATTCCACTGAATTGCTGTCTGCATCCTGCACATTCAATGTATGGGCCGACAGCAAATCCAGGAGATGCTCGCAGGAGATGCTCTGGGATCGGGGCTGTCTAGTAGAGCCCTGATCCAGGCGCAGCTGCGGCGCCGGTCGCCGCAAAATCCGATGTCTGCAGCGACGCCAAAAGACGTCGCTGCAAACGAGTGACCCGCACCGGCTGACGCCAAAAGACGGTGCGCGGTCGTTAAGGGGTTAAACACAAACCTGCGGCAAAAACCAAAGGTCCAGCAATGTTAAAATGCCATCAGATTTTGGATTTTAACATTGCTGTGTAGACATAGCCTAAGTGCGGATTTCAGATGAGGATTTGATGACGATTTCAAAGGCAGTTTTTAAGCATGCATTTTTATACAATATTCTGCCAATCAGATCCGTGTCCAATCCTTGCCACACTTTGTGCCATGTGAATTGGATGCTGATTTTAGACTCTCCATTTTTTCTTATGGGCATTTTCAGCGTGCAATCCACCTCAAGGATTGATGTCTGTTCTTTTGAAACCTAAATGTAAATCCACGCTGAAAAAAAAATGTGCATTGTGTGAACAATATGGATTTTACATTGGGAACAACGAGACAAGGATTGCTGTCAGCGTCGCCATCCAAATCAGCCATGTGAACAGAACCTAATCCCCAAACTTGTTCTCAATTAAGCATCTGTAGGACCACCTCAATCATTGTGTTCACTTTATGGATCCTCCCCACACACCCTCCATCCCTATGGAATGCAGTCAGCATGGCACCAGATACCTGTGACCACCTGCCAGGACCTTAATGAGTCACTCCCAGCCCATGTAACTGCTGTATATGGCTCGGCTGTTACTCTGGATATTAGCTGGCGGTCACAATAATGTGATCGACTGTGTATCATACCATAGCACCATGCAAGTGATATTTTTTTTTTTTCCTTAAACTGACAACTTTTAGGCTAATCCACTTATGAAAACGGTCTAAGCAGAAGACTGCCCTTGTTGCCAACTGAGCAGATGCCAGCTTTCAGTTCATTTACTGGTTTGGAAAAATTAAAGCTGGTATCTGATTGCTTGCTATGGGAAACAAGGGCAATCAAGCTCAGACACTTTACATAAATGTGGCCCAATGTGTTTAGAGACTATTGATGGTTTTTGTGTAAGTCACAAAGTTCTGTTCCTTAACTACTATAGAAGCGCCACCCTCACGCTAGTCAGCATCTATACCACAGGTGTCAAACTGCGGCCCTCCAGCTGTTGGGAAACTACAACTCCCATCATGCATTTGTATAATCTATAACCGTGGGCATCATGGGAGTTGTAGTTTCCCCAACAGGTGGAGGGCCGTAGTTTGACACCCCTGATCTATACTGAAGCTGCCCGCAGTCATCCCTGAACAAAACGTCACAATAAACAAAGTAGTGTGACAAAGTGTCCGGGGAGGGCGGTGGGCGAATATAATACAGCATCAACAGCCCAATGAATAGTGCGCATGCGCACTAATTAGCAAGCCAGTCAGCGCTTTATAGTGTACGCAGTAGTAAGGCCATGTTCACACGGCTTATTTTGACGTGGTTTTGGATGAGGTTTACAGAGCGTTTCCGCTCCCAAAATCTCGCCCAAAACCTCGCCTGAAACACGCTTCTTCAGAAGAGGTTTTAGAGGCGTTTCTCAGCGAGGTTTTGGATCAGGTTTTCGACGAGGTTTTCAACCATACAAATGAATAGCAAGGTCAAAAACCGCTGCGAAACCACACCAAAAACTGCCCCGAAAAACAGTCCTAAAAGGTGCTTCAAGAATTGACATGACGCTTCTTTTTCAGTGCTTCCAAAGAAGTGTGTAAAAACCTCGTCGTGTGTGGACTACAACGAGGTTTACACAGGAATCAATGAAATGAACTGGGGGCGTTTTGGACGAGGAAACGCTCCGAAAACCTCGTCCAAAACCACATCAAAATAAGCCGTGTGAACATGGCCTTAGGGATGATGTTCTGAATGGAACATTGTCATTTACTTTCATACACATAAAAATAAAAACATTTGACATCAATAAAGTATATAAACACATTGTAGCCCATGGTGAGCCTAAGTAATAATTAGAAAAAAAATAAATAAAATGGACAACCCTTTAAACCATGCAACTACTTAATTAAAAATAAGTAAAAAGAATTACATAAAAAAAACTTGTCATACAGGATACATATATAGCAATAGAAATGGGGCAGATGTACTATAATAAATCCGCCGTGGTCTAAGTTTACACCATGTATTGGACAGAATTGATAAACCTGCCCCAACAGAGCTGAACCCATGTCAGATATATTGGGAATATCTGGAGCTCCACTCTCTCTCATATCATGTGATTGTATCAGATGTTTCATGCAGGGGTCCCCAATACTCACCTAACAACCACCCATTAAATTCTCCTTTCTCAAATCTCTCATGAATCCTAGACTGTTTCAGGACGGAGGAGTCATGTGTCGAACCAGGAAAACGAGAAACGACGTCCAAGATGCGCATGTCCGAGTCGCATACAATCTGCACGTTGATGGAGTGATAGTGCTTCTTGTTGCGATACATCTGCTCCATCTCAGACGGTGGAGATATGGCTATATGTGTGCAGCCCACCGCACCCAGGACGTCTGGAAAGCCATCGATGCTCTTAAACCCTTGCTTTATGAGGTGTAGGCCGGCAGGGTCACTGGGGAACTTTATGAACTGATCAGCGAGTTTCAGAATAGCGGATATGACCTCAGAGAGCGCCCGGCTGAAGGTGCTTTGGGTGATGCCCCCAGCTTCAGCGACAGTGCTCTGCAAGGAGCCGCTGGTGAAATAATGAAGGGCACAGAGCAATTTGACAATGCCAGGCACAGCATTACTTCTCTTTGTAGTGGAGATCAAGTCTTTCTTGATAAGTTCATATAAAGACATTATAGCGTCTGAATTAAGGCGGTACCGTTCTTTAATGTCGTGCTCATCGATTTCAGACAGATTTATTCTTACAGGGAATATTCTCCTTCTCCGCCGCCGTCTTAAGAACTGTCTTCTGTTAATATTATTGTTGCTTTCTCTGTACGGACGTGGTGGGGGCCGATAGTGAATTTCTTCTTCCTCTTCTTCTTCCTCCTCCTCCTCCAGTTCTTCACGCCTGGCTCTCAGTCTTCTCAGAATCAAATATGGCACCGTCAAGAACATGATGAACCATAAAATGGACCCTGTCTGGGGTGGGAAGACAAATACAATGTAATAAACCTAAATATCACTAAAGCACGTATTACGGGGGCTCCCCAGTACTGCAGCTTTTACTCGCACACATTGATTTCAGTATAAGGAATACACAAGGCCCAATATGTGCCTACTGACCGCCATATCATATCCACCATTGAAACCCAATGGTGTACTGGAACCTGCAGTACTGGGCGGCCCCTTCAACTATGGGCTTACTGCGATACTGTAAGATAAGGTTACTTACTGTGTCTGTAAGTGATGATATCCTCAGTAGTGGTGAAGACTGGTCATCAAAACGGATTCTCTTGATTAAAGATGGTGAATTCAGATGGCGTCCTTTATCCACAAGAGCAGAGATGCTTGAAATTCTAAGGAAAGAGAGATACTTCCGGGAGTAACACCTTGCTGTGTAGCCATACGTAATAAGACACAATGACGCCATGCCACAGCTTTTCTTTATTTTAAGACCAATGTGGTCTAGTCAGTGGTGACTCAGAACCTGCACCCCTCATACAGGTAAAGGAGAACACAATGCTTGATGGGGTTGTACTATCATTAAGGGCTGTGGAGTCGGTGCCTATTTTGCAGGATTCGGAGTCGTCATAAAATGGACCAACTCCCAAAATATATAATAAGTTGGTCCAGTTAGTTTGATGCAAAGAGCAAGAGGAATTTTATATACAGTCATCTTACCTATCTTATACATAAATGTGACTTGCAAGTATTTAGCATCTGCTTAGTTCTGCAGATTCTTTCCTGTAACTGCATTGTTACTGTTTTGCTCCTAAAAATCATAGTGTAAATTTTTATTATTTTGTTAGTATTTGGGAAATCCACCTTTGGTTTTCAGTACTCCCTGAATCCTTCTGGTCTCTGGATCAGATTCAAGCATGTCTTGACCAAAATCTGATCCCAGGTCTCTTCTACACATTCAAAAGAGCAAAACATTGTTACCCTTTTGCTTGTCAGTGTCTTTTCTAACTAAATAGCTTGGTTATTATATCATAAAGTGATAAAAAGCGTGATGTAACCATTGTACTACAGTAAAGTCACTTAAACATGCGCCATGTATGAGGGAGTCGGGGCTTTGGCTTGCCGACTCCACAGCCCTGGTTACACATAAAACATTTCACACCATTTAGTTCAATAATACAGTGTAGAGCAGTTTTTCTTTACAAAACAATCATACAGTGCTTTTCTAAAGTAATTCCTACCCCTTGTACTGTGCCTCATTTTTAAACATAAAATGATTTGAATAATATTTTATGCGATAGTGCAACACAAAATAGCAAGTCTTTGCGGAGTGTAAAGAAAATGCTACAAATGTTTCTACATTTTTGCAAAGTAAAAAAAACTAAAAACGTGTGGTGTATATATGTATTCAGCCCCCTGTGCTGATACCCCTAAATAAATAAGCAGTTGTGTGGAGGAGCTCCGTAGTATGAACTGGGCATGCCCAACCAGATAAGATAGAAAGCATCAGATGGTGGTAACAACTAGCAACAAGAGATAGAAGTGTTATCACCTAGACAATGTAGGTGAGAGAGGTGGCAGAGTTTCTAACAAATGGGATATCATTTCTATTGTGGTACAACCCCTTTAATTCAGCCAATTGCCAGCATTACAGGGGAAAGACTAAGCGGACATTCAAACATGTTCATATATAAGTTGTCATACAGTAAATGTAACTAACACAAAAAGCCAACTCACCGACACCAATGGATGCACGGACTTTTTGAGACAAGGGATGCAGAGCGAAGAACGAAGTGTTGTCCAGCTTCCAATAAAAGCAGTTTATTTAGTGCAGTGTTGGCTGACGCGTTTCAGGCCACGTGGGCCCTTAATCATAGCACATGATTAAGGGTATGTTCACACAATGTATTGCGGCGCGTACAGTACATCGTGTCATTTGGGAACTCGCGCTGATCAGCACGTACTCCTGCGGTACGTATTCGCCACAAGTAAGTGACATGTCACTTATTAGAGGAGGCGTAATCCATAGTTCTCTATGAGAACTATGGATTACCGTAATTTCGGCGCGCATCTCACTCGTATTAGAGCGCAAATACACTGCGAAATGCATGCTGAAATTTTGCCGTGTGAACATACCCTAAAGGCCCACGTGGACTGAAACGCGTTAGCCAACACTAGTCGGTGTGTTCTATGTGCCTCCTGCACTAAATAAAGAACCTGCTTTTATTGGAAGTTGGACAACGCTTCTTTCTTCGTCATACAGTAAATGTCCTCCTAATGGCATCTTATCGGTTACATGTCAGTCTGAGCTAGGTAACAGAACTGCACTAGAGGTCACAATTGCAACCCCTACGCAGATGAATCGGACTTAGAATTAATTAGACTGGGTTGAAGAGAAGAGACGTGACTGCTTTTAGATCTGCTGAACCGCTTAAGAGAGGTCATGGGGGCAAGAGTCACATGTGATTGGCACTCCAGAAAAAAAAACAAGTTCGCCAAGCTTTTGCCCATTGGGATATGGGTTTACAGCAAGCCCTGCAATAGGTCACCTTCAGTAATTATAGTAAGAAGAATAAAATGTGCACGTATAAGACCTGGTTCAGAGGTTCTATTCCAAGTGTATCCGCATCAGTTTCATGATGGACACCAACAGAACCCCCGATGCAGATGTGAGCCAGACCTAGGATGAATCCATGGGACAGTGACCGGCTGGAAGGCTGGTGCCGTACTAGAGAAGGTCTACAAACCCATTGTCCAAACTGTATAAAAAAAAAAAAAATGGAAAGCGAAGAGCAGGTTCAAATGCTGAACCGGACATGGGCACCTTGGTTGCAATTTCAAGACCGTGAGGTTCTCTACTCCTCCCAATTCCATAGCCTCCTCTTACTCGCCCTCTTGCCATTTGGTCCTTTATCCCTTCCCCGTCTCCTTGTATGAATGTAGATGTGTATGTTGGAAAGTACGCTTGTTTGTTTACCTTGTATTATATACGACCGAGGCTTAGTCCTGCATTTCTAGCTCATTCTGGTTGATAAACGGCCTCTCTGCCTCTGCAAACTAGCGAATGTTTCGTTCTATATGCTTTACTGTTTATTTATGTGATTGCATATTCTCGGGTGCCGCATCATCTGCGGCCGTTATCGCTGCTAGGTTATTTGAATTGCAGTGTTCTTTGACTTCTATTTTACGGCAGTTACTAGTGTGGCTAATTTTAGGCTGTCATGCCGATATGTTTCACATTAGTCAGTATTCTTTTATTTTGCATTGTTATCTCTTTCATTTTGATGACATTTGTATTGTTCTAATTTTTCTTAATAAACTTTGTGAGAAATTAAAAAAAAAAAACACACCGAAAAAAAACAAAAAAACATGGAAAGCTGATGCTAGAAAATGAGAGCATACACATGTATGAAACCTGAATATGTTCTGGAGGTTCAACCACTGTACTCCATCCATTTTCAAAGGCTATGTAGTGGTCTTCTGACTGCCTTACTTCTCTGACCTGGAGAAGATCCATCATTCCAGCCTATATCTAATTATCCTGGGCAGGGACATGACTTGTCATAGGGGTTTTCAAGACTCTCCATCCCTCCTTCACCCCAAAAAAACACAATAAAAAATATTTTTTATAAAAAAAAAAAAATAACAATAAAACAATCAATAAGGGACAGAGATCTTTAATCGACTTCTGATCCAGTTCTGGTGGTCTGCCTGGCTGACACGTGACTACTGAAATCAGTGGCCTCAGCAGTGACCTGCCTCCCCAGACCAAATGACCACCTGACTGCGGAGGCCACCGATCGACTGTAGCAGTCACATATTGACCCCCTGAAAACATAGACTAGTGAGACTTCAACAGCTTGGATCAGCAGTGGACTAAGAGCATGTCCCCACTGCACGGGTTATCGGACATTTTGCGGTTTTTCAGACCGCCTGAAAAACCGGCCGAAAATGAGCACAATGGTGCTCTATGGAAAACCCCGTGCAGCAGTCCCCACTGCACGGGTTTTCTGTCCGGCGGTTTTGTCGCCAGCGGACCGGCGACAAAACAATGAACATGCACAATCTTCCGTCCGGTTTCCGGACGGAATATGTGCATCTCAATGGGAGGGGGGAGGGCTGTTCTCCGCTCATCGCGGAGAAAAGCCACCCCCCCGCGGCCGTGGGGACGGCCGCAAAACAGGACAAATACCGGCCGGCAAACCAGCCAGTATTTGTCCACTGCTGTGTAAACGGCCCCTAAGAGTACTGCTTTTTATTTTCATTTTTAATTTATTTTGGGGGGGTTGTGGCATGGACACTTGTAAAATAGATTGTACTATAAAGGCTGTAGAACCCTGCAGGTTGTGTTCAGCTGTGTGTTACCTAGATAAGGCTGATGTGTTTCGGGTATGTACCACCCTTAATGCTACGATTAACAGTGGTACACACTCAAAACACGCGTCAGCCTTAAAGGGGTTGTCTCACTACAAGGAATGCTTTTTATGTTAAGCATCTTGCAAAGACAAGTCACTATTAACAGTGTCCTTCCTATTCTGAGATTTCCCTTCTTGTATGGGCCGCATCAGCTCCACAGGTTGCTATAGCTACAGACCTGTTTGATCTCTCCTGATAGGCTGCCAGCACTGGTTGCTATAGCTACAGACCTGGTTTGGTACTGCAGCCTAGTAGAAGCCAGTAAACCAAGAAAACAGGACTGAGGTAAGATGAATCATTGTAATGAGACAACCCTTTAACTATCGCTACTGTATTTTTATGGATCGCCAAAAAAAGCAATTATGGATTTTAAATGGTGCTGGATTTGATCTTATTGGTCCTACTTGTATACATTTGCAGCCGGTGGCCTCCCCGGTTTTCCGTGCACCCTCGCTACATACCATATGGACTGTTTTAGGTGAGCTGGTATGACTTCATGTTTTTGAGTGTTACCTATACATCATTGGAGAAATGTCCTGCCTGTGTTGATGGGGTGTCTATCACAACAAAATCACAGATTTACTTCAACCCTTTTTAGCCATCACAGCTTAGGACTTGTCCCCACGGCACCGGTTACTTGTTGGTTTTTCAGACGGTTTGTGATTTTACTGACAAGCAATGCTCCCCCATAGACTTAGATGGAAAACACGTGCAGCAGTCCCCACTGCATGGATTTTCCACTAGACGGTTGTACACACTGCCGGTGTTCCAAAAAACTTAGAACGTGTGTTCATTCTTCTGCCCAGTTTAAGGGCAGAACATGAACATGTGGGTGCGAAGAGGGAGGGCTTGAATCTGCAAACCGCGGGCAAAAGCCGCCCCCCTTGCATGACAAGAAAAAGACTAAATATCGGTCGGGATTTCCTGACCGGTATTTGGTCTGTGCAGTGTAAATGCACCCTTAGGCCGTGTTCACACGGCTTATTTTGACGTGGTTTTGGACTAAGTGTTTCCGCGCCCAAAACCTCACCTGAAACACGCTTCTTCAGAAGCGTGAGGTGTTTCTCGCCGAGGTTTTCACCCATACAAATTAATAGCCAGGACAAAAACCGTGCCCAAAAAAACGCCTAAAACACGCTTCAAGAATTGGCATGACTTCTTTTTCAGTGCTTCCAAATAAGTGTGTAAAAACCTGGTCGTGTGCGAACTACAACGAGGTTTTACATAGGAATCAATTAAATGAATTGGATGTGTTTTGGACGAGGTTTTGGGTGAGAAAACGCTCTGAAAAGCTCGTCCAAAATAAGCCATGTGAACATGGCCTTAGTGTTTAAAAACTTAACTTTATCACATGTTTTACAAAAGGAAACAGAGAAAAGAAAAATCTATATGGAGCCCTAGAAATGTTAAAATTTTATATTCTCAGAGTCAGTGCTTTTGTATCACTTTTAAATGTCCCCTAAGGTGCCCGGCTGTTTGAATGTTAGCATTAAAGATAATATTATGTATGAAATAACTATCCTAGTGTTATCTAACATGGAAGGTAGCACTGGTTAGAGTAGGACTACCTGTGCATCACTGCATGTTAAAGCTATACCAGCACTGACCCATACTGCCTTACTCCAGTGAAATTGTGTATGGTACTCGTTCAGATAGAACTGCATGGGAATCTCCAGCAATACTCACGCTGCCTTGCTCCATTAACGTTATATAAAAGCTTGCCAGCTTTTCATATACAGATATTCAACTGCTGTATCCACAGCCAAGAGGAGAATATATTCCTATATATAACAAACCCCCTTGTAAGAAATGATTACATTCCAAAAAGTAGCTCGAGCTGACAACCCCTAGCTGACCGGATATAGCAGCACATGGATTGCCATCTCTACAGACCAAAAACGCCGTCACTGGGGCTTCCACCTCTCTAGCTGTTTCATTTCAATTACAAAATATAGTGGTCAGACTGCAAAAGAGCAGAAGTTGTGAAAAATCTCCAAAACCTCCCCTACACACTTCACCACAAGCAGCGTCATGAGCTTGAGGCATGGCTCTGCATATCCCAAAGAGGGGCTATCTGAAGGTAGTGCTGGCCCTCCTCTTAAAGGGGTTTTGCCACAACGTAAGGTTGACGTGGGATCCTCCAAAATGGGCAATCACTTTTCTAAATATATGCGATTACAAAAAGTGTAGTCTGAGAGAGCTACAGGCTGCCTTAGTCACTTAAAAGCTTCTATTAGATACGACCTGACAAGAGCTGCTGGCCGGGCTTGCACAGAGCACACTTCTTATCGGATGAGAGGGAGCTGAAGAAGCTTTCAAGGCACCGGGTAGAAATATGTTGTATTTTGTATACAGAATCCACGAGTTGTAGTGTGATTATCTGAGTAGATCCCTGCTTTATCTGATGACAGAGAACATGAAGAAGCTTTCAAGCTGCTGTGGAGAAAGGTGTTCTCGTTTGTATATAGAATCCACTAGTTGTAGTGTGATTATTTGAGTGAACATTTCACACGATCCCTTATGCATGGCTCTGTGCTCTGGCTGTGTCTCTCTCAGCTCAGCGTGGCTTTGTTTACATTTGCTTCTTAGCAGATAAGGCATGTCCTGGCAAAACCCCTTTAAGGAGGACAGACCAATTAGCAGCATAGCAGGCAAAATAACCAATAGGATTATTTGTTGACAGTGTCAATCTACCAATAGAGGAGCTGAGAGAATATTCAAACCTGTCCCAGGTAGGTAACCTCAGGTGCGTTAGTGTATGTTCACATGATGCACTGCGGCGCATACAGTACATCATGTGTGTCGGGAGCTTGCGCTGATCAGCAGGGACATTCGCAGCGCGGGGGGGGGGGAGATGTCAGCCCACCGGCCTCATTGACATTCATTATTCTTGGCGCGTATTCGCTGCAAGTAACTGACATGTCACTTATCTCCCCGTGTGTACAATCCAACCATATTGTGCGAGCCGGAAGAGGAGGCGTAATCCATAGCTCTCTATGAGAACTATGGATTACCGTAATTTTGGCGCATCTCGCCCATATTGGAGCGCAAATACCCGGCAAACTGCGCGCCGAAATTACCCCGTGTGAACATACCCTTAGATCTTCACTTAAGACATTCCACAGGAAACGATCATAAGGGTATGTTCACACGTATTTGCGCTCCAATACGGGCAAGGTGCGCGCCGAAATTACAGCAATCCATAGCTCTCATAGAGAACTATGGACTACACCTCTTCTCCCCGCTCGGAGAATACGATCGTATTGTACGCGCGGGGAGATAAGTGACATGTCAATTACTGGCGGCGAATACGCGGGAGTGCGCATGTATTAGCGCGAGCTCCCGGAAGACACAATGTACTGAGGCGCGTACTGTATGCACTGCAGTACATCGTGTGAACATAGCCTTACCATTCAGTCAACTGAGCAACTCTGTATTGCTGAATTATCGGTCAGTCGGGCTCAGCCAATATGAAAACCTGCTAGCGATGCCAAAAGTCACCTGTCACAAAGTCAGCTCTATATTGTTGGATGACCTGTCAATCAAATGCAGCAAATAAGAAAAGCCGACAGCGATACCAACATCTCCTATCAAGGAGCCGGCGCATGTGCTCAGCAGTAGTTTGTGACAACTGCGTCATCCTATTCCAGATATCGGCCTGAGACATATCAGGAAGACACGCCGCTTACATGTGCGTATGTTTAAAGCTTTGATATATATCACTGTATCTCCTGCAGATACTGATACACAATAGGAAGGAGGTCACTGCCTCTACATAGTTCACTATAGAACGTATCATTGCTGTTGGTTAGGATATATCTTTATACGGAATATAGAAAACCCAAAAATTATACACTACCAATTTTACGAATATGTGGTCAATAACAACCAACTGCCTATTGGTTAGAAACGACATTTGTAACAAGAAACCAAGCCCATTATACCAGGTTGTTTTTTTTAAAGAAAGAAGACAGAGCAGATATGTTAGTGAATGTTCAGACACTAAGCCCCGGTTCACACGGCTTATTCCAGACGGAATTGCGAGCTGGATTGCGCTCGCAATTTCGGCTTGAATAAGGGGCGGGGAGGGGGCGCGGCCTGCCGGCCCCAAAGACTTCCATTATCCACGGCGCGTATTGCGCCTGGATAATGTGCATGTCACTTTCTCCCCGCCCGGCGGATTTGCCGAGCGATAAGGAGCGACGGAATCCACTGTTCTCTATGAGAACTGTGGATTACCGTAATTACTGCGACGGATTGGAGGAGGGGGCACCGCGCTGCTTTATAGTAAGGGAGGAGGGGGGGGGGGCACCGCGCTGCTCTTATATGTATAGGGAGGAGGGGGGGGGGGGGCACCGCTGCTGCTTTAGTATTAGGGAGGAGGGGGGGGGGCACCGCGCTGCTGTTATAGTATGGGAGGAGGGGGGGGGCACCGCGCTGCTGTTTAGTATAGGGGAGGAGGGGGGGGGGGGCACCGCGCTGCTGTTATAGTATAGGGAGGAGGGGGCACCGCGCTGCTGTTATAGTATAGGGAGGAGGGGGGCGGGAGGGGCGCACCGCGCTGCTGTTATAGTATAGGGAGGAGGGGGGGGGGGGCGCACCGCGCTGCTGTTATAGTATAGGGAGGAGGGGGGGGGGCACCGCTCTGCTGTTATAGTATAGGGAGGAGGGGGGGGGGGGCAACCGCGCTGCTGTTAATAGTAATAGGGAGGAGGGGGAAACCGACGCTGGCTCTTATAGTTATAGGGAGGAGGGGCACCGGCTGCTCTTATAGTATAGGGAGGGGGGGCACCCGCGCTGCTCTTATAGTGAGGAGGGGGCACCGCGCTGCTCTTTGGGTATCGTGAGGAGGGGGCACCGCGCTGCTCTTATAGTATAGGGAGGAGGGGGCACCGCGCTGCTCTTATAGTATAGGGAGGAGGGGGCACCGCGCTGCTCTTATAGTATAGGGAGGAGGGGGCACCGCGCTGCTGTTGTGATATAGGGAGGAGGGGGCACCGCGCTGCTCTAGTAGGAGAGGGGGGAGGGGGCACCGAGCTGCTCTTATAGTTTTAGGAGAGGGGCACCGCGCTGCTGTTATAGAAAGGGAGGAGGGGGCACCACGTCTTTTTGTGATATGGGGGGGGGGGGGCCCACGCGCTGTTGTGGTATAGGGGGAGAGGGGCACCCGCTGCTGTTATAGTATAGGGGGGGGGCACCGCGCTGTTTATAGTTAGGGGGGAGGGGGCACCGCGCTGCTCTTTTAGTTTAGGGAGGGGGGGCACCGCCCCTTTATGGTATAGGGAGGAGGGGGCACCGCGCTGCTCTTATAGTATAGGGAGGAGGGGGCACCGCGCTACTGTTGCGATATAGGGAGGAGCCGTGTACACGAATACCTGGGTCTATTACAGTTATGACAGGAGTGACCGGAGGAGGCGGAGCTCATTCTATGAAGCAGCCGCAGTCCCTGCGCCTCGTCCCCTGCCTGGGGCCGGCCCCGTTATCTGCATCACCTCATCCCCCCGTCTCTCCTGCTCTGCAGACACCACAGGAGACTGAAGGACCTTACATTACGTCACCACGGTCACATGACTGGGCGGAGTCAGCGCTGTCTGCAGTGTGCAGGGCTGTGGGCAGGGGGCGCTGTGGGTTTCACCCCGATACCCCGACCCAGCCCAAGAGCGGCCCTTCTGCCATTGGCCTCTATTGTGGGGAGAAATAGTCACTTATATATATGATTTCTGTAATCTGGACTGGAGCATTTCTCTCACCTGTGTGCAGCCCTGAGGCGCCTGCAGCAGCAGCGGCGAAGGTTGTGCACAGTGGCTACAAGTATGCAGTCCCATTGTACAAAAAACCCCCCCCCATTTTCGGCCAGCCCATTTGAATCCTCACACCCCTAAACCCCACGTTTGTTGTCACAATATTTAAAGCGGGGGCAGACCCACTTCTTGGCAATGGCGCTGTTGAGGGCAGGGTCCATGCCCGGGGGTTTGCGCAGAAAGTGTCGGCACCAAAACACGTCCCCTCTAATTCTGCGCTTATAAGCGCGGGGGAAAGCACGGGAAAGTCCTCACAGATTTATGCCGCAGCATTTTTGAAGGCCAGGAAAAAGCAGACTTTTCATACTTTGCAGCGTTTAGGGTTCACACGGCTGATTTCAGAGCGTTTCCTCAACCAAAACAGCATCAAAAAAAGCCTCCAAAACGCCCCCTGTTCTTAATTGATTCCTATGTAAAACAGCGTTGTATTTTTAAAAAAGACGAGGTTTTTTCTCGCGGTTTTTTAAGCCATTCCTTTTGGCGTATTTTGGGAGCGAGGGAAAGGTCATGCAAAAATAGAGGATAGGGGGCCGGGAGTCTGCTGTTGGAAGAACGTGCTGGATAGCGCTTACTTTTAACACCCAGCGTATTGCAACGTGTACAGTATGCGCCGCGTCTACCCTGCAGTGGCCAAAAAAAACACCAGAAAACCAAATCCTAAAAACATTCATAAAACTTGAGTTTTTTGTTCACTGGCAGTCAAAAGCTGCTGAAAAAAAAAATCAGTTTTTTGGCACATTATGCAGTTTTTGGTGCATATTTTGCAGACATGCACAG
>JAODAL010056738.1:0-23102 GCA_025379985.1 Phyllomedusa bahiana | reverse complement strand
CAAACCCACCCTGTGAAACAATGGGGATAGCACATCTTTGTTGGGTTGTTTTGCTGCAGGAGGGACTGGCACACTTCTCAAAATAGATGGAAGCTTGAGTAAAGAAGATTTTGTGGCAATACTGACATAACATCTCAAGACATCAGCCAGGGTCTTCCAAATAGACAATGACCCGAAGCATACTGCGAAACTGGTTACAAAGTGTCTTAACCCCTTATGCCGAACGCCTGAAAAGTAGTTAATGACCAGAAATTTGTTTTCGTTTTTGCCTCCTTGCGTTTCAACAGTTGTAACTTTTTTATTTTTTCAATGACGCAGTTTTCTATAGGCCTCGTTTTATTCGAGACAAGTTTGTACTTTTATGGGGGAAAATATTTTAAAGTTCACTTATAAATAATTGCAGTATTTTTTTTTTTTTACACCATTCAATTTCACCACTTAATAATTTGTTAGTTATTCTAACCAGGTTTTTTACGGTCGTGTGGATACCAAATATGTGTGGGTTTTTTGGGGCATGTAATTTATTCCCAATTTTTTTTATTAAATATTTATTTTTATTTTTTTATTTTTTTTTACACTTTTTATGTTTTTTTTTTTACTTTTTTTTTACCCCCATGAGGGAGAACTGTTTAACATTTTTTTAAATATCTTTTTACACTTAATAATGTATTAGCATATTCACATATGCTAATACATTCTAATCTGTGTCAGTCTGACAAAGGCAGTGATTAGGACAGCACAAAGTACGTCCTAGTCACTGGCTTAGTACACAGACAGCCCTGGGGCCGCTCTAGGTCCCCAGAGCTGACTGTGCAGCCATTCCCCGGGCTCTGTTGGGTCACCAGGTGTTCCAATCACCCGACAGAGCAGGGGAACCCTTTGATTGCGCTGCGGTAACGCACCGCCGCAATCAAAGGGTTAAAGCACCGGGTTGCGGAGGTTTCCTCCGCACTCCGGTGCTCGCAGAACATGCTCTGGGATCAGGACTGTATCAGGGAGATATCTGCAGCGACGTCTAAAGACATCGCTGCAGACAAACGAACCGCACCAGCCGACGTCTAAAGTCTGTGGCCGGTCGTTAAGGGGTTCAGGATAACCAAGACAATGTTTTCGAGAGGCCATCACAAAGCCCTGATCTCAATCTCATTGAAAATGTATGGGCAAAGCTGAAAAGGCAGGTGTGAGCAAGGCGACCTACAAACATGGCTCAGTTACACCAGTTCTGTCAGGAGAAATGGGTCAAAATTCCTACCAACTATTGTGAGAAGCTTGTGGAAGGAAATCCAAAAGTATGACCCAAGTCATACGGTTAAAAGGCAAAGCTACCAAATACTAATGAAATGTATGTAAACTTTTGACTTTGTAGAAAGTAATAAAAATGGCTTAAAAAAATCTCTCTCATTATTCTGGCATTTGGCAATATCAATAATTTTGGTTCCTAATTGGCCTAAAACGGGGAAGGTTTATTCTTATTTCATTTCAGATAGTGAGAAACATGAACATGCATATGTGTCTCGTTATATAGTGTATGTAAACGTCTGGTCTATATATATACCTAACATCAAGGGCCACATGTATGAAACCTGTTTAGGTCTAAGACTTTCTTTGTTGACCATAGCAACCAATCAGAGCTTCCCTTTCATTTCCTGTAGTGCTCTGAAAAAAGGGAAAGGGGGCCCCTTTTTGGGTTTTGCTAGGGGGCAACGAGAAAAAATTAGAAATAGACATTTTTTCCAAACATTGTGGCCTTAAGTTTTTAATTTCCCTAAAAGCCCCCAACGGGGGAAATGAAGTTTTAGGCTATTTTTCAAGGGCCCATATTTGCGGGGGGTTTTTTTCGGGGGAAAGTTTTTGCGCTGCAATACCCCTAAATTGCGACCCCCCTTTACCAAAGATGTAGGGTTTTCCCTTTAATGTTTTGGTACCCGAAAAAAAAACTCAAAACATTTTTTTTAACTTTTAAAAATTTTTTTTGCCGCGGCCCCCCGTTTTGTGCGCCCCAATAATTTTTTTTGTGCTAACATCAAACGGAGGGCCCAGTGAGGGAGAAATTTTTTAGGGGCCCTTAAAGTATACTTTTTATTGCAGCATTTTTTGGAAAATTCACCCCACTTTTTTGATCACTTTTTTTCCCAAATTTTTTTAAAGGGGACGGGGAAATTTCCCAAAAAAAAACCTTTTTTTTTTTGAGTTTTGGAATTTTTTTTTCAAACGGTTTTTAAAGGGTACAGGAAAAAAATTAAATTATATTTTTTTAGACGGACTTTTTGGGAAAGGGGGGATACCAATTTTTGTAATTTTTTTAATTTGTAAAATGGGGAAAAGGGCGATTTAAATTTTTTAAATACTTTTTTTTTTGTATTTTAAAAAACTTTATTTTTTTTTTTTTTTTATTTTAAAACTTTGGGCCCCCCCCTATAGTGCTTGACCACTAGGGGGGCGATTTTTAAATTTACAGCCTAAGCATTCCCATAGCTAAGGGCTTTTCCCATATAAGGGCTTTAGGCTGTCCCAATGGCATTTGTCCCCACTTCCGCCTGGGGCCAGAAGGGGGGCAAATGGACTTTAGGGCGGTGAAGGGAGCCCTTCACAAGCCCCCCGGGCTCCCATGTTATTTCCGTCGGGACTCAGAGACCCAAATCGCTAAAAGTCCCGATCGGGCTGAAAAAAAAAATTCTTTTAAACGCCGTGGCTATCTTTGCCAATGGCGCCCTAAGGATTTTAAAAACCCAGGCGGGAGGGGGGACGCCCCCCCACCCTCCACCCCTCCGGGCCCCCGCCCTAAAAACCCCCCGGGTGTTGTTGCGTTCGCTTTTTTAAAGGGCCCGGCACTTTAAAAGGGGAAATTGCGATGCATCCTTTTTAAAAAACCCCGCTTACCGGCGCTATGACGTATCATACGAATAGATGGGAAAGGGGGTTAAAAGCATGATTTAAATTTGCAACAAATCTCTGTTAAGCCCAAAATTGTGTAAAGAAATTTGCTTATTCATTACTAAAACTGAAATTAATTTTAAGAAATGATTTTTTTTCTTACCTTTTTTCCTCCTCTCTGTTTTTTTTTATTTCAAAATTTTAAGGGTTTTTCCCTTGAGCTAGTTGGTTTACTACTCTTGATGTCCCCCAAAACCTGAACAAAAAACAGAAGGGGGGATCCTGCCCTTTCTAATAAATAGCACACCCTAAATAACCCAAAAAAAGCACGCATGGGGGATTTTTATAAGCAGAACTGAGCAATGTAACCCCTGTGAATTCGCTTTGGGGGTGGTTAAAAACAGTTTCCTATCTCATTTGCCCTCCACCCCCTTAACCTTCCACCCCTATGGGCACAAATGTAACCTGATACTTAAGGGAGCTGAAAAAGGTATTTTTCACAGGGGTGCTCTGCCCCGTGTGAACATACTTTAAATTAAAACCCTTTTGGGGGTTTCCCGTTATTGGCCCCAAAAATGGACCCAAACACGCATCATCAATGAGCAATTTTCTTTTATATTCCCTTCCCAATGTAAAACAAGCATCGGCATTCAAAATGATGATGTAAAAGCGTGTTCACTTTACGTTTTTTTCAATCCGTTTTCGGACCCCGTTCTAAGAATTACCATGTCGATTCTTGATCCGAAAGCAATAGGTTCCCTATTTAAAACTATAGGGTGTGATCCTTCTGCAGAAAAAAAGCACCCAAAAACCCGAAACCGCTTTTGGGAATATGTTTTTAAACCCGTTTGATCTGCTTTTTTGGGGTGCTATTTTCGGATCCATAAACCCCCGTGTAAAATATGTAAAAACCTCAAATGGTTTTTAGTAGAGAGTGGTTTTGATGAGTTTTTGATGGTGGAAGAAGGGGGGAAAAAAAAAGGCCAAAGAAAAATTTAAAAAAAGGAGGCATTTTTTTTTAAAAAATTTTGTAAAAAGAAAAATAAATTAAATTTTTGGGACGGGGCCCAAAGGGGCCCAACCATCTGTAAGCAGTTTCCATTCTCTTTTTTTTGGAGTTTTTCTGTTTCCCCCCCATTTTGCTTTTTGTTTGACTCAGGTTTCTGGCTAAAAAGGGTTGAATATTTTTTTAAAAATTTTAAAATTTATGATTTACAAGGGGTAAAAACTTGCAATCAGCTAAAAAATATTGGGGGCCCTTTATGTTCCTCCGCATTCATCACATACCCAAAACCGGCCATTTGGGTTTTCAAAACCCCAAAAGAAAAATATGTTATATAGATCATATATCTAAAAATTTAAATAAGTACACAAGTTTTAAATGGGTGGGGATGCTCTTTTTTCCTCATTTGTTTTCCCTCTTTTTATCTATTTTTCCCAATAAGTAAAAATCCCTTTTTAATATGGACCCCTTTAAACCCTGTTGAAGCCCCAAAAAGCCCTTTTGGGTCCCCTTTGGGTTTTTGCCGCAGCACTATTTTTAATGACTGGAAAGTGCAGCCTGCCCTAACTTTCTATAATGGGTCCCGCAAGGGATTTTTTAACCTAGCAGTATATTTTTGGGTTTTGTGACCAAAGGCTGAAAATTTCCCACTAAATTTCCCGATAAAAGTGTGTTTGGGGTTGTGAGAATATTTTTTGGGGAATACCACTGACCTTTTAAAGGGAAATTTTAAATATCCCTTTTAAAAAGTCATGGTTACTGCCTGCCCCTTTTGATGCACCCAGGGTGCCCCCCCAAATTTTTAGGATTTTGGGATCCGTTTTTGGATCCTTTTTTCCCCATTAAAATTAAAAAAAGCATTAAAAAACTGCATCCCAAACGGTATCCAAAAAACGTGTCCAAAAACGCATCTGAAAAAGGGTTTTTTGGGTTTTTGTTTTCCCAGGGTTTTTTTGGGATCCCCATACCCAGCCGTACCCAAAAAAGGTGTGTTGCTTTTTTGGGGATCCGTTTTTCAGGCAAAAAAACCCGAACCCCAAAATTTTTTTCCTAGGGGGTTTTTCCAACTTTCGAAAAATGCAAGTAGAATTAAAAATGAAAAATTCCTTAAACGGATCCGAAAAACGCATCGAAAAAACAATTAAAAAACCCCAATCGGTGTTTCCCCCTCGCCCCTAAACAGCGATGCGTTTTTTTACATTGAAACAAAAGTAAATGACAAACCCCCCAAAATGTTAGATTCCTTTTTTTTTGGGCCCCAAAAAACTGATCCAAAACGGGGTCTGAAAAAGCTGGGGTGAAACCCCACCCTTTTTCTGCCCCTTTATTTTTTTTTGCCGGTTTTGGTCCATTTGTTTTAGGCACGCCGCAAACTGATTTTTGGGCCCCGCCCCCAGGCATGCCTGGTCCCCCGTCTGGGCTGTTCCCTTTTGGGGGGGCAACAAAACCCTCTATGTAAAAAGGGATCCCCATCCATCCTTTTTTTGCCCGAGCCGATGTCTTGGACCCTTCCCTCTCCCAAATTTCCCGTTACTTTGGGGGGTGCCCCTTTTAGTATTTTGCAAGTTATTCTATTTTTCCCCGTAAACAACCTTTAGCTACTCCTGAGCCGTTTTTAAATTTAAAATTTGTTCTTCCGGACCTCTTCCCCCCTGACCCAATTATGGTTTTTAAAAAACCACTTGCCCTGACCTTTTTACTTTTTTCCTGATACGTTCAGCCAAACTACCAAAAACCGCGGCACTACAAATGCCCGTTTTTGGGGTAAAGACCCGGGGGGTTTCCCTTTAGGGGGTTAACACCTTTGCCGGGGTTTAAAAAAGTGAGGAAAAGGGGGTTCCTTAAAACTTGCTTCTTGGGAAAAGGGCCCTTTCGCCAAAATTAAAAAGCTGGCAAAGGATCCCCCAGCTTTTACATTTTCAACCCCAAAACACAATCCAAGAAAAAATACAAACACATTGAATAAAAAGGGGCAAAAGGGTTTTTTGGGGGGTCTTTAAACTGTTAAAAAACTTTAAAATAGACCCCCCAAACCCCAAATTGCCCCCCCCTTTACAATTTTGTTTGCTTTCAAAAAATTAAAATTACTTTTTTCCCTTTAATTCAATTAAGGGGGGAATTTTTCTTTCTATTTATAATTTTCTTTCACTTTTTTTTCCTTCCCCTTTGGTTTTTTCTGCTACCTTTTGTTGAAATACCCCTTTTGTATTTTCCCTTTTAAACCCCAAGGGAGGGTTTCCCCAAATTTTTTTTTTACTATTAAAAAAAAATAACATAGGACAACCAAAATATATAGAATTAATTTTCCTTTTTTCCCTTTTAAAATACTGGGCATTGTATTAAACCATGAATAGAAGATTATTGCAATTTGGGAACCCGGGTTTGTCCCTGTGAAACTACATCAAGATAAACTCACACATTAAAAATAAAAAGCTGGGAAATGAGTCATGGAAATATCCGCAAATTTTTTGACCCGGAAGGGGCCCCAGTTTTTGTAGGGGTTTTTTTATTTTTTTTTCTTTTATTCCCCAGTTTTTTGGGTTTTTATTGGTTTTGAAAGCTTTTTTTTTTTTTGGTAAGCTTAAATTTTTTAAATCACCATTTTGGGGTTTAAAAAAAAAAACCAGATTAACCAAACCCGTTTTTTTTTTGTTTTTTATGGCTGGGCCTTTTAAATTTCCTAAGCAGTAAGGGCAAAAAGGTAAAGAAAAAATGTGGCTGGGGAATTTTTACATTTTTTTGGGGTATATTTTATATATAAAATATTTTTAATTTTTAAAACTTTTTTTTTATATAAAATATATATAAATTTTTTATATACCAAAAAAAAAAAAAAAAAAAAGGAAAGAAAAACCCTTTTTTAACCCCACCAAATAATTGAAAATGAAAAAAAAGGGGCTTTATTTAAATTTAGCCCCCGCCTCGGCCAAAAAAGAATATTTTTGTTTCTTTGGGCCTTTTTTTTTTTAAAAGAATTTTGGGAAAGAAAAAACAAAAAAAATTTTTTCCCCCTCAAAAATTAGTGGTTGGGTTGGGGCCATTACTATAACACTGTGGTTTTTCCCCCCTTTTTAAATCAAAATGACAACCAAAAACATCCAAATTTACCCTGAAAAAAAGTTTTCTTTCCCTGGTGAAAAATTTGGGCCCCAAAAAATTTCACCCGAAAATTGACCCCAAAGATTTTGGGAAAACCTTTTTAAAGGCAGCATCCCACCCGTGACCTGTTTGCTTGTAAAACACTGCGGTTTCATAAAAGCTGAGTGAGTTTTTCTGGGAAACCAGAAGGGCTCTTTATCTTTCAACCAGCCAACCCGACGTTTTTTGGGTTTTTGAGTGGGGGAAAGAAAAAATTTTCAACAGATCAAAAAGGGGAAAAGGGGAGTTGAATTGTATAAAAAAGGAAAAAAGGGTACAAAAAGATATCCAACGAAAAATTTATTTAAAGCAGTCAGCAGTAAAAAAATGGAAAATTAGGGGGTCTGTAAAAAAAAAACCCGGTAGGTGGACCAACACAAATTTCGGCCACAGCTGCCAGGAAAATTGTTCAAAGGGTGCCCTTGGGAAAAAAAACCCCAAGTAACTCAGCTTTAAAAACAGGGCTCTCTGAAAAAATAAATGGTGTGGCCCGTTTTTTAAAAAGGGCCGACAAGAGGCACTTGAAAAAAAATTGGGCCCGCAAGGGCGAGTGTCAGAAAAAAAGCCATTACGGGCAAAAGAACAAAAAAAAACCCCAAACCCCCAAAACCCAAAAAAGGCCCGAGACAACCTCAAAAAAATTCCCAGAACAAGTTTATTTTGAGTGATGGGACCCTAAATCAAAATTTTTTTGGGCCCCCAAACCCTTTGGAGATTGTCAACAAAGGGCCCATGATGAAATGGAAAAAAACCCTTCCCACTGTAAAGCACGGGGTGGTTCACTGATTTTTGGGGATGTGGGAAGCTACAAAGGGACAGGGAAAAAATTTGGGAAAAATTGAAGGAAAGATGATGCAGCACGTTTAAACCCACAAATTTCTGGGGGAAAAATTTTTTCACCAACAGCCCAGAAAACCCGCGCATGGGACGTCTTGGGGCGGGTTTCCCAAAAAGGGGCAACGATCCAAAAACCCAAAAAACCCAATCGACCTGTCAAAAGGTTTCAAAAAGAACAAAGTGATTGGGTTAGGGTGACCATTTTCCGGGTTCCCGACCTCAATTGAGCCAATCCCGGAAAAAGATCTCAAGCGGGGCAGTTCATTATAAAACAGCCCGGGGGTTTTTCAGGGGAAATGGAGGGCTTTCTTTCCCAAAAAAATGGGCACTTTACCATCTTTAGAAAAAAAAAGAAACCTCATCCAAAAAGTGCCACAAAAGACTTCAAAACTGTCCCTTGATGTTAAGAAAAGGCCCAAAACACCGGTATTTTAAAAATTTAGGTATGCAAACTTTTTATCCCGGGCATTTGGATGTTTTTGGTTGTCATTATGATTTAAAAAGAGAAAACATAGTAGTTTGACAATAAATGGCTTCACCCAACCACTAACCATGAGTATAAAAAAGTTTTTGTGTTATCATACATATTCTCTGAAAAAAGGCCAAGACAGCAAAAACTTCTGCCGGGGTAGCCAAACTTTTGAGCACAACTCTTATCTTATTCTTTCTATCTATCTAATCGATGTAGCAGAACTAAACAGGACAGATATTGCACCATGATATCACGGCACAGAATGTTATCTCACCTTTTCAATGGCCTTTGTTTACAGATCAGAGCAGATAACACGAAAAGCCGTGATATCACGGTCAAGCTGTTCTCTGCTTGTGGAGTGCCGTGGATTTTTCTTTATTCTATATACATATAAGGGACAAAGCCTAGATAGATAGATAGATAGATAGATAGATAGATAGATAGATAGATAGATAGATAGATAGATAGATAGACTTTGTCCCTTTAATTTTATGGTCCCTCCTTACTGAGTGATATAAGTGACCTGATAACTTCTATGAGTTGTTACAAAACTAGTCATACCGAAGGTTTGTTATTCTACTTGTGCACAGTAAAAACACTTTTTCAAACATAATTTTCTTTTGTTCTATGTCCTTTTTCTAAAACTTAACAGAGCTGTATGAAGGCTGATTTTGTGAGCGCTGAGTTGTAATTTATGTTGGTATGATTTGGGGTACAGTGCATGTTTGATGTTACAGATGTAACAAAGTTTAGCTTGACTGTGATCTCATGGCTTCTGTGTTATCTGTTAAAGGGGTTGTCTCAATACATCGATTCCTCTCACCTCAGTTCAGTTTTCTCAGTTTCATTTTTGAATTCAAGGGCGGGTTTACTGGCTGACCTGGCTGCTACTGGTCTGCAATGATGAGCTCCTGAGGACACCAGATCTGTAGCTATAGAAACCAGTGCTGGCAGCCTAAAGGTGCATCCCCACGGCATAGGACAAATACCGTCCGGTTTGCCGTCCGGTATTTGTCCTGTTTAGCGCCCTCCCATTGAGCAGCACAGATTCTGTCCGAAAACCGGATGGAAGATTGTGCTCGCTCAATGTTTTGCCGGCGGACCGCCGGCAGCTAAACCGTCCTGAGGAAAACCCGTGCAGTGGGGACTGCTGCACGGGTTTTCCACAGAGCACAATTGTGCTAATTTTCGTCCGGTTTTTCAGACGGTCTGAAAAACTGCAAACCGGCTGAAAAAACGGCAGAAAACCATTGCCATGGGGACATGCCCTATCAGGAGAGATTGAACAGGTCTGTAGCTATAGCGACCTGAGGAGTTGATGCAGCTCATACAAGAGGGGATATCTAGGAATAGGTAGGACACTGTTAATGGACACATATTACAAAGTGATTGGTTTTTGCAATATCTTTAACATAAAAAGCAATCCTTGTAGTGAGACAACCCCTTTAATAAAGACAATTGAAAAGC
This sequence comes from Phyllomedusa bahiana, assembly GCA_025379985.1. Classification (NCBI taxonomy): domain Eukaryota; kingdom Metazoa; phylum Chordata; class Amphibia; order Anura; family Hylidae; genus Phyllomedusa; species Phyllomedusa bahiana. Next base: position 13,311 of record JAODAL010056738.1, on the reverse strand, counting down.
ATTGTTGATTTGAAATAATATTCTGTGCTGTGATACTATGAAGCATTATCTGGCAGTTAATTTGTGCTATATCTGTGACACAAAATGTACATTTTAGTGATATGTAATGGCAAGATGCAGATTATATTTTATTTTTATAGTTCAAGTTTTAACAGACAGCAATGGCTATTACAATACATGTATTTTTTTTTCTTTTGATATTTTAAGTAAGAGAGTTGATCTTATGATCACTTGATCACTTCAGTAATACAATGCTAAACTTCCAGAATGCAGTGCCTCTTGCCTGTCGGTGAAAAACTAACAGACATCATGAAAGGGTTTTTCACCCTTTACTGACGTAAAATGCGCCAAAACTGAGCGGCTGTGATGTAAAATGCACCAAACGAATGTGTTAAGCGATTTGTTCGCAATAATCAACACTTGAATGCGCCTAACATGAAGGGGTTATTCTGGGAGCGTCGCACCACACGTAATATTAGACACATATATGAATACGCTTCGGCAAAACTAGGCGCATTACTGCTCAAACAGGCAGACCTATTTCACTGTGGTCTGTCTGAGCCTGAGGGGTCGAAGTGGAGCTAGATTTACTAATAGGGCAAAAAATGGCCCTTATTTCTCAACTTAAACCAGTACAATAATAAAACTAATTTATGATAATTATCAAACTGTATAAAATTAAATTATTTAAATTTAATTAAAAATGTTATAATATAAAATTAATATAAAAATATATAATATCTCAAAAATATAAAAATATCTCCTAGAAAATGTATTTAAAATTAATAGACTCTAAAACTAGTTTTACGTTAAATAACCCATTGATATTGTTGTTCAGATTTTTAAATATTTAATTTTTACTACATTAAATTTGACGTTTATTGTTGCTGCTCTCACCCTTTATTCTAAATACAGCAAGAGCCAGCAGAGCACAGGTATTGCTGGGAACTTGGTCCTCCAAGCAAGATGAGTACCATAGTTTCTATTCACTGACATGCTGTTCTAGTGACTTTTCTTTTATTTCCAGCCTATCTATAGGGTATGGACATGTTTGACACATTACTAATGCGCCTAAGTTCCGTAATGCGCCAAACACACAGGCGAGGCATGTCAAATTTAGACACCATTAATGAGCACAAAAAAACACTTTCATACATTCAGGCGCATTATACTCTTCGCACATGGCACTTCGACACGCAAATTTGCATACATGTCTCCCTAGCTGTTGCCTTTGGCACACATATATGTTAGACCTGGAGGAATCCATTAGGGTCGATTATTAGACCAGTTTCTCTGTTTAATTACTTGGTCATTGATCACGGCATCTAATGGGTTAGAATGGGTGTTATCTGTGATCCCATTTGTTAGAGTGCAGTGCCAGATCTATGATATATCTGATGGCATGGGTATTGCAGCTCCTAGGCTTACACTCTCACTGTGACATTGGTGTATAGGAAGGACCTACTGCCCATGCAACATAGGATGGGAAAATACTCCTACTCGCTTTAGATACTTACACTTTGATGCCCAGATCTGGGTGCCAGGTGATCTTTCCATGTTTCTTTGGTCTATAATAGAGAATAAAGTTCCAGTTTGAAAAAACTTTGAGACTCTCGGTTCGCATATTTTGATCAAAAGATGTTTAAGCTGCCCACGACTTTCAACGTGATCTCAAAATCGGCAGTCCTATCCTATCTTTACCTCTCAATCGAGCCAATCAGGCCTCCCGCTGGGTCAACCGACCTCCATTATTCAGAGAGAAAAAAAAAATAAAAAACACCCAACCTGCAAGCTGCCCTTCTTATGACAGCCTGTGAGAGTGGGCGGGGACAGAAACACAAAATGGGAAGCACCCTTCCTTCCCATATAGGTTAAAATCAATGTACACCAAGTATAACGTATGTTTCTGCACACAAAAACATCTCTGAAAAAACGTATGCAAACCTGGGTGCCACAGTTTAACACAGAAATATAGATTAGAAGTATATTATTTTATATACATTTTTGTTGTCTTTTTTGCTTCTTTTTGTTTTTTTTCTTTTTGATATTTTAACTACAGGGCTTGATCTTGTAATAGTTCCATCACTTCAGTAATATACTGCAATACTTCTGGATTGCAGTGTGTTATTCCTGTCAGTGTAAACGAGGTACGGGTGCTCAGTGGAATGGTTTTCAATCCTAGTAGCATATATTGTAGAGAAACCACAACACTCCTTTTAGATCATAGATGTGAAGCAACATTTGTTGAACATTAATCCATAAAGCAGGAGGCTTATAATAAAGAGGGATTGAGGAGGGGGGTGGTCTGTCCAGGGCGGCAAACTTAGGCTGCAGCAGGTCCAGGCGGCACATCTGTATGCAGGCCCCGACCTGCCACATGCTTTCAACTCCCACTGACTTACTACTCCTATGAGCTGGAGGCTGGCCTACGACTTACAGGAGTAAGCAGAGTAATGCTATGTTATTACTCCTGCGCTGTAGTGTCTCCTAGGCCGAAAGACTAGGGCTTAGATACTATGATACATGACGGATGCATAGGCGGCGTGAGGACGTCTCGCCGCTCATGCCGAACACAAGCGCTCTAGCTGCCCAGAGGGGAAAGAGGGAGAGGAGAGTAGATGTTTTTTTTTTTTTAATCAGTCAGAAGGGCCTATTATTATTTATTATTATTATTATTTATTTTAAAGCGCCATTGGTTCCAGGGCGCTGTACATTCGAGGGGGTTACATACATAACATAGGTCAAACAAGTACAATCATAAGTCATGAATGACAATTGGCACGACAGAGGGAGAGAGGACCCTACCCGTGAGGGCTTACAATCTACAAGGAGGGGGAAAGAGACAGAAGGTAGGGGCAGACATGTTTGTGGAGGGTATAGTGGCAGCAGTGTTATTGTAGGTTATAGGCAAGCCTGAAGAAATGGGTTTTCAGATTGCTTTTGAAGCTGGTGAAAGTGGAGGAGAGTCGGATGTGTTGGGGCAGTGAGTTCCAGAGTGTGGGGGACGCACGAGAGAAGTTTTGGAGACGGTTATGTGAGGAGCTGATAAGAGGAGAGCAGAGGAGGAGGTACTGTGAGGAGCGGAGATTGCGTGAGGGGAGGTATCTGGAGAGTAAGGCAGAGATGTATGGAGGGGAGAGGTTATGGAGAGCCTTGTAGGTCAGGGTTAACAACTTGAAATTAATTCGCTGGGCAACGGGGAGCCAGTGAAGAGATTGACAGAGGGGAGAGGCAGAGGAGTAGCGAGGAGAGAGGTGGATAAGACGGGCAGCGGAGTTGAGAATTGTTTGAAGGGGAGCAAGAGTACTAGCTGGGAGGCCACAAAGAAGGAGGTTGCAGTAGTCTAGGCGGGAGATGACAAGGGCATGTACCAGCATTTTTGCGTTGTCGTAGTTGAGGAACGAAAGGATGCGAGAGATGTTTTTCAGGTGGAGGCGGCAGGCAGAGGTGAGGTTTTGGATATGTGGTTTGAAAGATAGAGCGGAGTCGAGGATTATCCCAAGGCAGCGGACTTGCGGAACGGGTGAGAGTGTACAGCCGTTGACTGAGATAGAGAGATCAGGGGGAGAGGTAGAGTTGGACGGTGGAAAGATGATGAGTTCTGTTTTCTCCACATTTAGTTTTAGGAGACATGAGGAGAAGAATGAGGAAATGGACGATAGACAGTCTGGGATCCGGGAGAGCAGAGAGGTAACATCTGCTATTTATCTACAGGGCCATATATACCTACTTATTTACATACAGGGGCCATATATACTTACCTATCTAAAGGGCCATATATACCTACTTATCTACCTACTGGGGCCACATATACTTATCTATCTATAGGGGCAGATAAACCTACCTATATACCTACCTACCTCCACTTTTACCTGTGTTCTGATATACATTGCATATATATATACACACACATGTGTATACACACACACACACAAGTACTCACACATACCTTGTAGCACAGATAGCAACTCCTGGAGGTGCCAGTCATGCAGCTTACTATGCTGTACATGGTATGTGGTGGTGTAGATTTGGGACGTGGAGGTAGGGGTTGTCTGGCGTCACAGCAGTATATGCACTAGTTGAACATGAAAGGGACGACAGGTTCCCGTATATCCCTTTTCCCATGCTGCTATGACATGGTCATTTGGGTTTTCCTGTGAATTGACAGAGGTTACTCCACCACTTGGGATGTCAGATATACTACACAGCTGACATCCAATAATATTTGGTATCAGATATAATACCAGTTCTAATATAATCTCATTGCTTTGTTCTACTTACATGTTCTTTTTATATTTCTCCTGTACCTCTTCTTTCCTGTTAGAGATATAACATAGGATGTCACTTATATAGAATTCTTTATATATTTCCTCACAATTAATCCATCCATGAACAGATCTTTATTGGGGTTTCTAGTGGGGGCATTGTGAAATTTGTGAAATAGTAAACTCATGTAAGATCTACACTGTGATCATTATAGAAACAAGAGGCTTGTAATGAGAAAATCCTTTCTATACTCTCAAGACAAATGTGATACTCTCAATACCTGATTCCTGGTAGACACAATGGGCCTCCTGTATGAAAACTGTCTATGTCTAAGACTTTCTTTGTTGGCCATAACAACCAATCAGAGCGCCACTTTAATATTTTCAGAGCACTATATGTAATGAAAGGAGCCCTGATTGGTTACTATGGGCAACAAAGAAAGTCTTAGACATAGACAGTTTTCATACATGTCCCCCAATCAGTTCCTGGAAATGGTAAAATAGAAGAGTGTAACGCACCGGAGTAGTGGATCCGCTGGGCCACCGCAAGCGGTGGTACAGACCACACCAGAGCAAATATAGTCCAATATCTTATCTCAATTCCAACTTTTTGTCATCAACATTCACTTTTTCTTATCATGCGTCCAAAATTGCGTTTTTAGATGTATTTTAATTGGTGACGCTGCATCTGGGATTGTCCGGAGTGAGTCATTACGCAAGGATACAGCAGGTAATTCCATTCTGCATGCTAAATCTTGTCACCCTATACATACCATTAAAGCTGTCCCGGTGGGGGAACATATAAGATTGAAAAGAAATAATTCTGAGCAAGCTATGTATAAAATGTCTGCAGTAGCTCTAAATGATAGATTGAAATAACGAGATTATCCACAGTGGATGCTGAAGGCAGCAGAGGAAAAAGCCGCACGGAAAACTCATGATAGTCTCCTACGTTTGAACAACAATAAACCTGACAGAATCTCTAGCACTTCACCTATTGTTTTTTCCACCACTTTTTCTAAAGAATATAAACAGATATCCCATATTATCAATAAACATCTACCTGTACTCTATAACGATCAGGCTTATTATGAGGTCCTTAAAAATGGTTTAAAATGTGTCTCTCAAAGAAATTTGACTCTGGGAAACATCCTTTCCCCATCCCTTCTCCTCAAAAAGAAACCTAGATCCACCTGGTTAAAGTATCCAGGTTGTTAGGGCGCGTTTACACGGCACAGGACAAATACGGTCCGGTTTGCCGGCCAGTATTTGTCCTGTTTTGCGCCCGTCCCCACGGCCGCGGGGGGGGGGCGGCTTTTCTCCGCGATGAGCGGAGAACAGCCCTCCCCCCTCCCATTGAGAAGCACATCTTCCGTCGGGAAACCGGACGGAAGATTGTGCTTCTACAATGTTTTGCCGCCGGCGGTCCGGCGGCAAAACCGTCCGACGGCAAAACCTGTGCAGTGGGGACTGCTGCACAGGTTTTGCATAGAGCACCTGCAAACCGGCTGAAAAACCGGATGAAAACCCTTGACGTGGGGACATGCCCTTATAAGTGTTCACACCGACGCTGTATCTGTTGCTCAATTCTGATAGTGTCTACCCAGTTTATATCTTTTGTTACAAATAACAGTTACAATATCAAAACTTATATAAACTGTAATACAACTTTTGCTGTACATTTAATATCATGTAACAAATGCAGGAAACAATATGTGGGCAGCACTTCATGTGCACTTAAAGTAAGGAGTGATGTCAAATCAATGGATTTTCACTGCATTTCAGCAGTTTCAGCACATTGTATCACTTCTCACAATTGTAGCACAGGTTCTCTATCTGCTGTTGGTCTGGAAAGGGTTATTATGCCTGAGAGGGGAGGAGATCACATCCAGAAGCTGCGGTCTTGTGAGGCTTTCTGGATGTTTTTGTTGAAAACTTATCAAGCATATGGTTTAAATAAAAGAATAGATTTAGTTTTGTATTATTGATATGTGTATGTATTGATTTGTTTTCACCTTCTTGTAAGTCCCCTGATGTTGTTTGAATATGTGTGTCTTTTTGTACCACGTGACTTTATCTTTGTTATTCATTGGTTTGTTTTTCTTTTAAAAAGATCACCTGTGTATTCAATGTATGCTATGATTAAGGGTCCACATGACATGAAATGCATCAGTCCTTTGCTATGGGTCTCTGATGTTTTATCTCCTATGTAAAATAAACAATTGAGTGCTATTTGAAGAACGCTGGACATCACTCATTCCTCTTATCTACAGACCACACCAGGGAACAGAGTCTAAGTGGGTCCCGGTTTTCACCAGAGCCCGCCGCAAGGAGGGATAGACTTGCCACGGCAGGATTCCACCAGTTCGCTACGCCTGATGCGCCTTGCTTGCGGTGGTAGCCGAGGTGCAATGCAGTACCGGAACAGTAGACAAACTCGTAGTCGGGGACGAGCCAAAAGGTCAGGGCAGGCGGCGAAGAATCGTGGCCGAAGAACGTAAGCTAGCGGGACTGGTACATGGAAATGGCAAACCGGAACACTGGAAGGCTTCCTCGCATAGGGTAAGGGCACTATGGATTCGGCAAGGTAGTTCCGGAGGTGGAGCCCTTATATAGGGTCAGCGGCCGGCAAAACCAATTGCAGGCGCGCTGTCCCTTTAAATTTGAGAGAGCGGCGCGTGCACGACCTAAGGAGCGGGTCCGCGCGCACCGGCCGGCCAGGAAGTCGCGGGGAAGCAGGAGCGCGGCAAGGTAAGTGAATGCGCCCGAGGTAGCGAGTGCGCCCGCGTCCCGACTTGCGGACCGCGGCACCGCTTGCCCCGGGCGCGAGAGGGGACGAAGGGGAATGAGTACACCCGCAGCATGAACTGCGGGCTGCGGCGCCACTCGTGACAAAGAGATTGCTGCTCCCAGTAGAAAAGTTATATTCCGTATTATTGGTTTCTCCTGATATTTCCAGATTTTTGGGGATGGAAACAATTGTGTTCAATAGACTATATTCTGCTTTGTACTGTAATGGGGCTTCTGTTCCTTCTCGATACTTACAATTTGGTGTACACCTCTTGGGGCCGGCGAAACTTGTCTGGTCTATAGTAAAAAAAAGATCCATTTACAATTATTGATACAGAAGTATACAGAACACATGATCTATAAAACCGCCATATACATTAGGTAGCTGAACACCTCCCCTGATCCTCCATGGACATGCATACTTGGTTCAGTGTGCATACGCTCCATATGGGGAGAGGGACTATGCTGCTGGCAGCTACCATCAGTATTCATGTAGCAAAAATGTGCTACTTTTGAGCTGTTTGGCACATTTTTTGGGGGGAAATGGGCAGAGACTCACACTGCCCTACAAATTTACTAATGTTTGCACCAAAAAAGGCACAAATTAATCCAGAAATGTACTCCAGGTCCCAGGTGGCTTTTTGTTTTTAAACATGCACACTGAAAGATGCACCAAATTTATGAAGCCTTGGTGCATTTACTCCAGTACACTTCTTATTAAGATACAGTAGGTGCATTTTTCGCCAGGCCTAATACTATTACCCCTTAGACAGTATAAAGTTATACTAGACAATTTTACAATGTGCCACATTTGTCATAGCGCTGAAAAATCTGGCACAGGTTAAAAATGTCTTGTCTAACTTTACACCTTTTATAAGTTAACTGCCTTTATGCCACTAACAGCGCCAAAGTTTTGCCAAATTATTTTGTGCACGACTTTTGCTTTTACCACGCGCTTTTCCGTTAAGCCACACCATTTTAACAAGGTCACATCCATTTTGTCAGACGGGGCAAAGGAGTGCCTAGAAACTGTCTAAAACAAATAATAAATGTGTCCGTAATAAAGTCCATAGCGATATGGGTCCACGGGTGGTTAGGGATGGACAGCGGTTGGAGCAACCCCGCAGGTCTGAGGTGGGACGACTTGTTGCGGGCACACTAGGAGCCTGATTCAACAAAGTCCTTGACATCCTTGGCTAGTTCTGGCCACCAATAGTAGCGGGCAATAAGTTGCCCAGTCTTCCGATTCCATGGGTGACTAGCTGCCCGAGAGCATTGACCCCAGTTCAGGATTCTCCTCCGAATTGCAGAACGCACGTAAGTCTTGCCAGGAGGTACCTGTCGGAGATCCACCGGGGCTGCAGAAATCAGGCGATCTGGAGGAATGATGTAACAAGGAGGTGACTCCTCACCCAAAACGTCTGTCCCGCGACAGGGCATCAGCCTTAATGTTCTTCTCAGCTGGGCGAAAATGGATCACAAAATCGAACCGAGAGAAGAAGAGGGATCAGCGGGCTTGCTGGGGTTAAAGCGCTGGGCCGTCTGAAGGTACGCAAGGTTCTTGTGATTGGAGTAGATGGTGACCAGATGGCGAGCCCCCTCCAGCAGATGACGCCATTCTTCAAGGGCTTACCTAATGGCCAACAGTTCACGGTCTCCAATGGTGTAGTTCTTTTCGGCAGGGGAGAATGTTTTAGAGAAGAACCCGCAAGTGATGGTCTTGCCCTTGGGGTCCCACTGGAAAGCACCGCTCCTGCTCCCACCGAGGTTGCGTCAACCTCCAGGAAGAATGGCTTCTCGATGTCCGGGCGACACAGAATGGGAGCAGAGGCAAATGCCGCCTTGAGCCAGGAGAACGCGTCTTCAGCCACCTGTGGCCATTGCCTCGGATTGCCTGTCTTCTTAGTAAGGGCCACCATACGGGCAACCAGTGTCGAGAAATGCGGGATGAACTGGTGCTCCATTTGAGGTCCCTTGGCAGAGATAATGTACCCAAGGAAGGGCAAACTGGTTTGGTGAAACTGACACTTCTCCAACTTGGCGTAAAGGTGATTCTCCCGAAGATGGCTAAGGACCTGGTGCACGTGGAAACGGTGGTACTTGGCATCCGGTGAAAAAAACAAAATATCATCCAGATACACGATTACGCAGGAATATAAAAGGTCAGGGAAAAGCTCGTAAACAAATCCCTGAAACACAACAGGGGCATTGCAGAGGCCGAAAGGAATAACGAGATATTCAAAATGACCGTCCCGGGTGTTAAACGCCGTTTTTCACTCGTCGCAGATGCGGATGAGGTTATAGGCCCCACGCAAATCCAACTTGGAGAAAATCCTGGCCCTGAAATCCAACTTGGAGAAAATCCTGGCCACGCGTAAACGATTGAAGAGTTCGGTGATCAGGGGCAGCGGGTAGCGGTTCTTCATCGTAATCTTATTAAGGCCCCGGTAGTCTATACAGAGACATAGCGAGCCATCCTTTTTCTCCACGAAGAAGAAGCCTGCTCCAGCTGGGGAGGAGGACTTGCGGATGAAACCCTTCTTGAGGTTCTCCTGTATATAGTCCGACATGGCCTTGGTTTCTGGCACAGACAGTGGATAGACCCTGCCCCGAGGAGGACTCGTGCCGGGCAATAGGTCAATCGGGCAGTCGTAAGGACGGTGAGGCGACAACGTCTCTGCCAGCTTTTCGGAGAACACATTGGCAAAGTTCTGGTACTCCGCAGGCAACCCTGGCAGGGGTTTAAAGGACGCTGGAGGTGAGGTGGAGCGCACCGGACGAGGAGTAGTGGATCCGCTGGGACACCCCAAGCGGTGGCACAGACCACACCGGGGAGCGGAGTCTAAGTGGGTCCCAGTTCTTACCAGAGTCCGCCACAAGGCGGAATGGACTTGCCGCGGCGAGATTCCACCAGGTCGCTACCCCTGATGCGTATTGCTTGCAGTGATAGCCGAGGTGCAATGCAGTACCAGAACAGTAGAGAAACTGGAAGGCTTCCACGCATAGGGTAAGGGCACTATGGCTTCAGCAAGGTAGTTCCGGAGGTGGAGCCCTAATATAGGGTCAGCGCCCGGTAAAACCAATTGCCGGCGCACTGACCCTTTAAACTTGAGAGAGCCAGCGCGCGCGCCCTAAGGAGTGGGACCACATGCACCGGCTGGCCAGACAGACACGGGAAAGCAGAAGCGCAGCAAGGTAAGAGACTGAGCCCGAGGCCCGACATGCAGACCGTGGCTCCGCTCACCCCAGGTGCGAAAGGGGACGCGGGGAAAGAGTGCGCCCGCAGCCTGAACTGCGGGCTGCGGCGCCACTCGTGACAAAGATTGCTGATCCCAGTAGAAAAGTTATATTCCGTATTATTGGTTTCTCCTGATATTTCTAGAATTTCAGGGATGGGAACCATTGTGTTCACTAGACTATATTCTGCTTTGTCCTGTAATGAGAATAATCTGCAGAATGTCCTGTGGTTGTGAGGAAGGGGCTTCTGTTCCTTCTCGATACTTACAATTTGGTGTACAGCTCTTGGGGCATGTGAAACTTGTCTGGTCTATAGTAAAAAAAAAAAGATCAATTTACAATTATTGATACAGAAGTATACAGAACACATGATCTATAAAACCGCCATATACATTAGGTAGCTGAACACCTCCCCTGATCCTCCATGGACATGCATACTTGACTCGGTGTGCATACGCTCTATATGGGGAGAGGGACTATGGTGCTGGCAGCTACCATCAGTATTCTGGTAGCAAAAATGTTCTACTTTGAGCTGTTAGACACATTTTTGGAGGGGAAATGGGCAGAACTTAAGACAAGTTGGGCCTCACACTGCCCTACAAATTTACTAATGTTTGCACCAAAAAAGGCACAAGTTAAGCTAGAAATGTACTCCAGGTCCCAGGTGACTTTTAGTTTTTAAACATGGACATGGACACTGAAAGATGGACCAAATTTATGAAGCCATGATAACTTTGGTGCATTTACTCCAGTACACTTCTTATTAAGATACAGTAGGTGTGTTTTTCAGCAGGCCTAATACTATTCCCCCTTAGACAGTATAAAGTTATAGTAGACAATTTTACAATTTGCCACATTTGTCATAGTGCTGAAAAATCTGGCACATGTTAATAATGTCTTGTCTAACTTTACACCTTTTAGAAGTTAACTGCCTTTATGCCCCTAACAGCGCCAAAGTTTTGCCAAATTTTTTTGCGCACGACATTGCACACTATACCACCCTCCTTTCCGTTAAGCCACACCCTTTTAACAAGGTCACATCCATTTTGTCAGACGGGGCAAAGGATTGCCTAGAATCTGTCTAAAACAAATAATAAATGTGCTGTAAAGGATGTACGACATTATTTTTGGCTCAAGTTCTGGCTCAGCCGTTTTGATAAATGTGCCACACTATCTGATCTACAGCCTTATAACTCACGACCTCAAAATCTAGTGGCATTAGGAAAGCTTATAACTGAAATGTTAGATGTTTCCATATGGGGAGAAAAGACGTGAGAATAAAGGAGAACCCCACTGCTCCCTCCATACCCAGATCCATCCCTCACATCAGATATTTTATAAATATGTTCATTCATAAATAGAGCCCACCCCTCTTGATAGTACTCTAGGATGCCACCTTCTCTTCCTACCCCTTGTCTCAACCCCATTATTCACTTTGTAAAGGGATAAAAAAGCACACTGTAATATTTAGTATTAAAGAAAAATAAACAATAAAAAGACTGTTCTTAGATTACTTGGGCTTCCTCAGGCAGGCTGGTCTCCGGCATTTCAGTCTTCTGCAAGAAAAGAAAAGAATGGAATGAGTGAAGGACTTGGTCCCATTGTTCTCCATAGAGATAAGCGATCACTGGACTTGTCTGGCTGCAGCGTTCTCTCTTCTTCCCATTGACAATTTTGATGATGGGAGAATTTAGAAGAACAGCTGTCATCTGAGGATTTGGTCAACAATTGAAACTGTATAAACATGGTTACAGCCATAACTTTTTTTGATTGTGAATTTCCGCTATTTACCTTATAAATTATGTTACCTGTATTCTGTGAATTGGAATGATTGTGATGATATAAAATGTGTATAGCTTCTTTTATATTTTTCTACTTTTGCCCAAAAATAGCACATTTCATGGGAAAAAAGTCAGGTTTGAAGTTGCCCTTGATGTTGCCATTGATGTAACATGGGCTTGTTTTTTCATTGTTGAGTTACATTATATGTTTTTTTATAGAATTATTTTTGGGTACATATATATCGCATCACCAATTGCCAATGGGCTGGTGGAGAAAGCCCCCTCCCTCTATTAAACACATTAGGAGCTACAGTCGCTTTTCCCAATGGCATTTAAGGACAAGCTCCGACTGGCCCACATAAAACTAGGGAAAGCTTGCTGTGGACTGATCATGGCAGACCTGGAGTAGTTCACAACTGCATATGCATCCTTAGAAAAGGCAGAATGGCAGAGAAAAAGCAAGAGGCCAAGTATAAGAGGCATATACAGTCATGTACAGTAGCTGTGGTATGGGCCCCAGAATCAATTCTTCTGGTGGGTGCCTAGAATCAACTACACTGGTGTCTCCCAAGGATCAACTCTACTGGTGGGCCCCAGAATCAACTCCACAGGTGAGCCCCCCCAGAATCAACTCTACTGGTATGCCCCAAGAATCTACTGACGGGCCCTAAGAATCAGCTTCTCCACTAGTGGGCCCAAAGAATCAACTCCAACTATACATGGGCTTTTTTTTTTCATGGATTTTTTTTTCATTACATTTATTCACTCATTATTTACTCATTTTTATGTCAAATTTTTTCCTTTTTCCTTTTTCCATTACATTTATTCACACTCACTTATTTTTTTCACATTTTTTTTTATTCTTACATTATATTCATTTACATTTACTCTTTTATTCATTTACACTTTATTTATTTTTTATTTTTTGCAAGGAGAATTTGTCATATACGTTTTGAATTTGTCTTTAAATTTGTTTAAAAAAATGTTATTTGCATCAAGTCACATAGTATGTGTTCTGACACGTCAATGGTTTTGATTTCCTTTAAATATGCTTATTGAGTGTCTGTTTTTTAAATCATGATTAAGGGTGTTTACCCGAAACGCGTTGCCTCTGTCTGTCGTGTCTGGATTTTAATGGGTTAATACAATAAAGAAGATTCTTTTATTCATCTAACGGTGCTGGATCTTTTCCTCCATCCATGCAGACTTTTTGTCTTTAGTTCACAGGCTGTGCCTCC
>JAODAL010056737.1:0-23102 GCA_025379985.1 Phyllomedusa bahiana | reverse complement strand
CTGAAATTTTTTGGATTGGCTGTGCGATCTTGTGTGGAGCTGGAACCCTAGTGAGCTGTGTTTATGCACATTTCTGGCTACATCTGCAAAGAGAATTAAGTAGAGTACGCTGCATGTGAACGGAACTATATAAACCCCATACATGCGCTGCAGAAATATTTCTTACAGCTGCTTCTTCTAAGAAATAACTGCTGTAAAACAGCAGGACTATGTGCTTATATAATGCTACCTATAAGGACAAATTTATAACCTAAACATTTAAAGGGGTTGTCTCACTACATTGGTTCATCGTACCTCAGTCCTGTTTTCACTTTGAATTCAGGGGCGTGTTTACTGACTGTCACTAGGCTGTAGTAGAAGCCAGGTCTGTAGCGATAGCGACCAGTGCTGGCAGCCTATCAGGAGAGATCAAACAGGTCTGTAGCTATAGCAACCAGTGCTGGCAGCCTATCAGGGTAGATCAAACAGGTCTGTAGCTATAGCAACCAGTGCTGGCAGCCTATCAGGAGAGATCAAGCAGGTCTGTAGCTATAGCGACCTGAGGAGCTGATGCAGCCCATACAAGAGGGGATATCTAGGAAGAGGTAGGACACTGTTAATGGACATATATTGCATAGTGACTTGTTTCTGCAAGATCTTTAACATTAAAAGCAGCAATCCTTGTACTGAGACAACCCCTTTAAGTGGCTTAAATGCTCCATAGTTTTTAATGGTGACTTCCCCTTTCACCCCTTACTGACATTTGACGGACTGGTATGTCATACTGCCGATAAGGTTGTATGGAGCAGGCTCACACAATGAATCCACTCCATAGGTGGTGGATGCCGACTGATTATTACAGCTGACACCTGTCGCTAACAGCAGAGGATGGAGCTTGCTCCAATCCCTGCTGTTTAACCCTTTATACACCGCGGCAATCACGGCGATTGTGGGATTTCGATTGGTTACCATGGCAGCTATGTTAGTGCTTCTGTTACTTCCTGTCTCAGGCAAGAAGTAATAGAAATTCCATCTAGGTACACCCTTCTGCATTAGCTATGTAATGCAAAACAAGCAATCAGAACCTGCTAGTGGTCACATATCCTAGGGGAGTGAATGTTAAATTAAAAATAAAAAGTTTTAAAAGTAAAAAAAATTAAGGGCAACATTTCCCAACGCGCCAACGCCAGTTTTTTGGTCTATATTGCGCTAAAACCGCTTTTGACCCCATATTTTGGATGTAAATAAACTGTCGTACACCAAAACTAGGCGCATTATATGCCGCGACCGACACATTGTAATGCGCCTAAAAATTATGCACTGTGCGCCTCCATAACAGAATGCGCCTATTGAGGTGCACAGCGCATCATTACAAGTGTATAGGTGTTAGGTGCATTACAAGTATGTGTTAGGCGCATTACATATACTAGTAATGATAAGCTATGCCCCTCCGTGCGCCATGTGCCTCGATTTTTTTTAAATTACACATAATTGGTATCACAACGTCCGTAAAAGTCTGATCTATTAAAATGTAACAACATTTATCCCATACGGTAAACACCATAGATGAAAAAAACATACAAATGAGGTTTTTTTCTGATTATTTCATCAAAAAGTCACAGATATCCGCAACCGATACCAATAAAAACTGCATGTCAGCATGCAAAAAATTAGACCTCACTCAGGTCCATAGGTGGAAAGACAAAAAAGTTATCGGTTGCAGAAAACGGCACTACAGTACAAAGTTAAGAGGTAGAGCATGTTTTTTTTTTTTTAAATTACTTAGACATAATGAAAACCCTTCATATTTGGTATCACCAGAATCATATTGACCTTCAAATTAAAGAGAACATATCATTTATACCAAAGAGTGAACACCATAAAAACAAAACACAGCCCAAGTACATTTTATTTTCTCACCGCACTTCAAAGTTTTGTTCTGGTTTCCCAGTACACTATATGGTACTGTATATGGCACCATGAAAGGGGTTATCTCACTACATTAATTCATCTTACCTCAGTCCTGTTTTCTTGGTTTCACTTTGAATTCAGGGGCGTGTTTACTGGCTTCCACTAGGCTGCAGTAGAAGCCAGGTCTGTCGCTATAGAAACCAGTGCTGTCAGCCTATCTGGAGAGATCAAACAGGTCTGTAGCTATAACAACCAGTGCTGGCAGCCTATCAGGAGAGATCAAACAGGTCTGTAGCTATAACGACCAGTGCTGGCAGCCTATCAGGAGAGATCACACAGGTCTGTAGCTATAACGACCAGTGCTGGCAGCCTATCAGGAGAGATCACACAGGTCTGTAGCTATAGCGACCAGTGCTGGCAGCCTATCAGGAGAGATCACACAGGTCTGTAGCTATAGCAACCAGTGCTGGCAGCCTATCAGGAGAGATCACACAGGTCTGTAGCTATAGCAACCAGTGCTGGCAGCCTATCATGAGAGATTGAACAGGCCTGTAGCTATAGTGACCTGAGGAGCTGATGCAGCCCATACAAGAGGGGATATCTAGGAATAGTTAGGACACTGATAATGGACACATATTGCAAAGTGACTTGTTTTTGCTAAATCTTTAACATAAAAAGCAAATCTTGTAGTGAGACAACCCCTTTTAAAAGTACTATTTGTCACGCAAAAAGCAAGTGTCTATGCAGTTTGAAAAATAAAGTTATGGCTTTTGGAAAGCGCTGAGGAGAAAAATGAAGACTCATATTATTATAACCGTGTGGCGGGAAGGGGTTAATTATATATCCAACAATTTCCCACAATCCTCTGCTTTGGCTTCCGTGCTTAAAAGGGTGGGAGAAAAACTACCAAAAGCCAGATCAGACCATCTGAAAGTTTACAGCAGTCCAGACTGATGCAATGTGACGAATATGTTTATCTGCAGGCAGAGGTCAGCGGCGTCCGGATGGGAGCTTTACGGGAAACAGCGTAGGAGATACTGGAAGGCTTAGACTTCCATCTGGTCTTTTTTCATAGTTAAAGGGACATTAAACCTAAAATAATATTTTTGGACTTCCTGTTAAATCCTGTTAAATTACAACGTCAGTGTCTCTGCAACCTGAAATGGCTGATAACAGGGACAATTGCAGGCATTAAACTGCATAGCAAATGGTGTTAGATTCAGTTTAAAATGACAGTAAACCTACTAATATCTCTCTGTTGTTCCCTTTGGATTAACTCTTTTGACAAGAGTGACTCCTGGAGCCGTGTTTCCTCTAGGCTGTGCAATATGAAAGGAAGAGAATTAAATGGGTCCACATACTGTACATGGACTCTCACTGGTATCAAATGCTACTTGGACTTCAATGTCCAAAGCATGGGCGTAACTAAGGCCGTAGCACAAAGGGGTAAAGTTTCTCCTTAAAAGAACATAATAAAGGTGTTGGGAGACTCATAGACCAGGGAATGCTCCATGGGAAATACAGGGTTGGATGTGACTATCAGGGATGCTACTTCCAATAGGTGGCACCAGAGACCTAGGTTGCGTTTCTGGAGCCTATTTACATACATAGGTCTCTTAAAGGAGTTGTCTCTCTACAGAGTTTCATAGGATGCATGAATGAAATACTCTGTCACTTCCTGGTCAGACTGACTGTAATTAGCATACAGCTCCGTGGTGTATTCAACTCTGTGTTTTCAGTTGCTAATTAGTTCAGATTAGCTAAGAAGCTTCTCAGAAACTGCTAGCAGGACTTTTTATCTGATCCCTCAAACAAAAGCCCTAATTAGAGCTGTTTACTTTAGATAAATCAAGCTTTTTACTGCCCAGCAGCACAGAGGCTGCCGCGACCTGTGTGATGACGTCACTCACTGCTATCACAAAGAACAAACAGCAGGGGGGAGAGCTGTACACAGGTCGGTCACTGAGGGAATATAAATAGCCAGTAAGGTGATTAATTCACTTGTATCTCCTTAACAAAAACAGATGAACAAAGCAATATATTTGGAAAATGTCTTTATTTTGTGTTCCCTACAATTTGAAAGCTATTCTTTGTAGCGAGACAACCCCTTTAACATAGATTATTACTTGGTTCCGGGACCACCCATGTACATTAAAACCATTGTATGTTAAAACCAATTTGCTGGAAATCTGGTTGTTGGTTCAGAAGAAACCAAAATGTCATCCAAAATAATGCAAAATCAAGATCAAAGAAAATAAAGTAAGTAACTAATTCAGATAAAGCGAGTGAGCCCACTCCATGCCCCCTTAACCTGCGGGCCCTCCCCAGTTGAAAGGGGAAAAATTTAAGCAGGTAAAAATCCAATAAAGTGACCCTTACATTAAAATCAGAAAGACTGCTGGAACCTGTAATTCACTTTTTATATGGGACAGGGCTTTTTGGGTCAGTCCCTTTACACAATGTACCAAAAAAAAATAAAATGGGGCCCTTACCTGACGCCCAAGAGAGCCGCTCATCCTGGCACATATAAAGAGCAGTATAGAACATGTATTACAGCACTGTACTGTAGAGAGGTGCTATAGACCGCCAATCATGCATGCCCCTCACTAATTAAACTGTAAGAGCGAAAGGACATGTAGTACCGCACTGTACTGTAGAGAGCGCTATTAGACCCCAAATCATTTCATGCACCTCACTAATAATGTAGAGAGTACAGGACATGTGTATGCACTGTACTGTGAGGGCGATGGGCCCACCAATCATGATGAAACCTCACTAATACTGTAAGAGCAGTACAAAATGAGTACCGCACTGTACTGTGGGGAAATGCTATGGGCCCGCCAATCACTGTATGCACCTCACTAATACTTTTGAAAAGGCAGTACGGACATGTAGTACCCCCACTGTACTGTAGAGAGGCTTATGACCACCAAATCACCCCAAGCACCTTAATAATGTAAGGCAGACGGAATTTTAGTCCCGCACTGTACGTAGGGGGGGAATATTTGCCAGAAAATCACCCCATGCACCTACTTACAGTAAGAGCAGTACAGGACATGTGTACCGTACTGAGAGGCGCTATAGGCCCTAATCATGCATGCATCATAATTTAAAGAGGTTTTACAAGTAAATGTTCATGAAAATTTGCTTGGATTTTCCTCAATCACATGAGCCGCAGTCGCAGTGTTGGTACTTGCTGGGAAGTGCGGTTTCAAGAAACCTCACCGGCCCATTTTTTAGGTACCCCTGCCCAACTGCTCGTTAACACTTAATTTCTAATCACCCAAATCACAGGGCGGCAACTCAGTGCATTTGGCATTAGACAGGGTCAAAAAATCTCGCAGTTCAAACCGGATCGTATGGGGAAAAAAGGTGATTTGATTCCTTTGGGAAACGTGGAATGGTTGTTGGTGCCAAAAGGGGGCTGGTCTGATTTTTTCAGAAAAAAGCTGATCCCCTGGGATTTTCCGCACAACCTCTCTAGGGTTTACAGAGAAGGGTTAAAAAAAAAGAAAAAAAACATCATGAGCGGCAGTCCTGTGGGCGGAAAAATCCCTTGTTGATGCCGAGGTCAAAGGAAATGGGCAGCTGGTTCGAGCGATAAAAAGGCAACGTGACTAAATAGCCCCTTTACAACCAAGGTAGGCAGAAAGAGCATCTCTAAAGGCACAGTACGGCGAATTTGAGGCAGATGGGCTACAGCAGCAGAAGCCCACCGGGGGGGGCCCCCCTTTTCAGCTAAAAAACGGGAAAAACTGAGGCTCCAATTTGCCCAAACCCAATGAAATTGGACATTTAGAAGATTGGAAAAAAAACGTTCCCTGGTCTGGGGATCTCGTTTTGCTGCCTTTGGATGGTAGGGTCGGGAATTGGGTCAACAAAATAAAACATGGATCCTCCTGCCTTGTATCAACGGTTCGGCTGGTGGTGGTGGTGTCAGGGGGTGTGGGGAATATTTTTTGGGCACTCTTTGGGCCCTTGGTCCCAAATTGGAATGTTGCAAAAAAAAAAAAAAAAAAAAAAAAAAAAAAAAAAAAAAAAAAAAAATATTATATACTCAGGTCATTGTAACTTGAGGGAGCAGTGTATAGCCATAGTAGACATAGCAGCTGTTATTTGGCCTGGAGGTTGAGGGGCGCACTGTGGAGCAATTGTACCTTGGTGTAGAGATTGGTGTCTTTCTGCTTTCTAGCACCATTATGTGGGTTCTCTGATAAATGCAACTTCTGCTGCTGTTTTGGTTTCCTGTCATTAGGTGGTGGGGGCCTATTTCATTTTAATAATGAGCCTATGTAGAATCTGCTTGGGTTTGGGGGGCCTTAATAACTGACCAAGAAAAACTGGATCTTTAAAGGGTTTATTACAAAGGATTATATATATATGTGTGTGTGTGTAAGTAGAGAAGCTATCTAACTAAAGGGAAAGGGAAAGAGGAGAGGGGAGGGCAGGAAGGGAGTGGGGGGGAAAAAAAAGACCTTAACGATCTTTGCACCATCTTTTATACCGAACACCCCCACACATGGCCCATCCTCAAACCCTCCCTGGGGAAAAACCCCCCAAGAACCCCCCTTAAAGGGGGTTTTTCCATGATGTAAAGTTGAGTGGGATCCCCCAAAATGGGTATTTAATATTTTCTAAAATTTGTGATTACCAAAAAAGTGAGCCTGTGAGAGCTAGGCTTTCTTTACAAGCCCTTAGTTACTTAAAAGTTTTATTAGACACGACCCGGGGTGATTGGCCGCGTTTGCGTGTAAGACTTTTATTGATGAATGAGACTGAGAAATTTTAGGGCCCCTACAGTAAAGCACCTGTGCCCCCCCCCATAACCCCGCCCCCGTCAACCCCGCCCCCGTCCAATCCCATCCTCCCCCCCTAACAAAACCACGCCAGCAGCCATGCTAATAACACGAAAAAAAAGCAATTGCGCCATTGTCTTTGGATTTAATTGTTTTAAATTTTAAACATTAGTTTTCTATATTGAGTAATGAGTATGTTTTACAAAGGGTCAGCAAACAACACTGATGACAACGTGTGCACACTTTGTTATACCAAACCAGTTACCCCGCCAATTTACCCAACAATATCAAAGCCGAATAATACCGCCCTACACTACATTAGTGACAATACCCCTACCGTATTGTAGACCAAACCCCCGAATGCCAGACCAATTAACCAAACAATATAAAAAGCCAAATAATACCCCCACATATCACTAAATGGTGGGGTAATATCACTAAATGTTATGACCAAAACCAAATACTAAAGCCGAATTTTTTCTAACCAAAAATTACATAGGGAAAGTAATTCGGCCACATCATCCCAATAAAACCCAAAAGGGGTGCAGAATAATGCCAGTTTCTGTTATAAATATTAAACCATTACAAAAAAAAATATTACACCATTCAATGACCATAAGGGGACATGTTTTGAAAACTGTCTAGGTGTAAGACTTTCTTTGTTGCTCATAGCAACCAATCAAAAGTTTCCCCCTTTTTTTTTCAGAGACATAAAAAGGAGCTCTGATTGGTTTCTATGGACTCTGATTGGTTGTTTATGGAAAACCAAAGAAAGTCTTCACCTAGACGTTTTCATACATAAAGGTAGATACAGTGCACCAAGTCAGTTTATTTGTTGACTACAGGTGACGTCGTTCACTTTTCCCCCTTTTTTTCCTCCGGGCCCCTTTCCCATGAGGCTTTTCCTGGCCCCCCACCCCATCCCTGCAGTTTTTCAAACAAACACTGAGACTCCTCCTCTTCTATCATCCTCCCACCTTTTTTCTTTTCCCCCCTTTTACAAACTCCCATCCATTGGCCCAAAAGTATAATTACCCCTTTAGTGCCGGCAGTTTGGTATATAAACCCCCCCCCCATAAATAGTTAGTTATTGGGCCCCCTTTTGTAGGTGGTAGTGGCCACCATTGGTAGAAAAGGTGGGAGGAGGTGAACTTTAGTGGGGCCCCATCACCCACCAGTGGACCCGGGTTAAGTCCCCCCCGCCTGGGAGGTTCTCCTCAAGCCCCCCCGGGCTATTTTGGAAGCTTTTGAGAAAAACTAACCAACAAAAGCGTGGGCTCTCTTTGATTTTTCCCATGCCCCTATTTTTAATGTGATGCGGGCCTTGGGGAATGAGGGAGTCCCCCCCCCCAGCCGGTGGGACCCCCTGTCAAAGCTTTCCTCTCCCCCAATCATTTTTTGGGGCCCCTTGTTTCAGTCCCCTCCAGCTTGGGGGCCCCCCCGCTAAAGGGGCCCCCTTTTCCCCCCCCAGCCAAAAGGGGGACCCCCCAAGGGGCTGGAGGGGGGGGGGGGCTTTTTCCGGGGGCCCCCCCACGGGGTGCTGGAGGGGCGGGGGGTTTTTTGCCAGGGGCCCCCCCCATTGCACAAGGGGGAGTTTTTCCCAAGAGGCCCCCCCCCGTGCTAGCAAGGGGAGCTTTGCCGGGGCCTCAAAGTGTTTCCCAAGGGGGAGTTTTGGCCAGGGGCCCCACAGTGCTAGCAAGGGGGGAGTTTTTCCCAAAGGCCTCACAGTGCGCAAGCGTAGGCTTTGCCGGGGGGCCCCACAGTGTAGAAAAGCAGTAGCTTTGCCGGGGGCCCCACAGTTTTAGAAAAGCGGGAGTTTTTGCCAAGTCCAAACAGTCTAGCAAAAGGGGGGGCTTTGCCGGGGGCCCCCACGGTTTGTTTAAGCAGGTGGGGGGGGTTTTTGCCAGGGGCCCCCACGGTGCTCCCGAGTGGGGGTTTTGCCGGGGGCCCCCAAACGGTGCCCCGGGAGGGGGGGGGGTTGTCAGGGGCCCCAAGGTTTTTTCGAGGGGGGGCTTTGTCAGGGGCCCCCCCGGTTTGTTTGGGAGTGGGGGTTTTTTCCCCGGGGCCCCAAACTTGCTAGCGTTTTGGGCCCTTTGCCGGGGGCCCCCCCAGTGCTGGGCGAGCAGGGGCTTTGCCAGGGGCCCCACGTGTTGCAAGCGGGGGTTTTCCCCAGGGGCCCCACAGTGCAAACCCAAACAGGGGCTTTGCCAGGGCCCCCCCCCAAAGGTTGGGGGGGGTTTTGGGAGTGGGGCCCGCACAAAATGTGGGGGGCCCGGGGCCCCGCCTCCGTGTCTCAGCTGCGCCCCGGGTTCAGTAGCTGTACACAGCCTGGGCGGGTTTCACTGTAACTTACTTACCCCTCCTCCCCGTGCTGTACAGGAGCAGCCGGGCGCCTCCTCGCTCGTCCGCCCCGCTTTCCACGTCCCCTCCGCCCACAGGGGTGGTTTCCTAAATAAATTAAAAAATTAGTCGTCCCCCCCATTGGGAGGGGGGTTTACCGTGGGTTTGGAGTCTCAGGGAAAAGGGCGGCTTGGACAGACGAGGAGGGCCCCGGGCCTGCTCCTGCACGCACGGAGGAGGGGGAAGTAATAAGTTACAGTAAACCCTCCCTTTGGCAAAGGGAACAGCTACGGGACCCGGCGCGCAGTTTGAGACATGGAGGGGGGGCACGGGTCCCTCACATTGTGGGGGCCCCACTCAAAGCCCCCCCCTCCAAAATTTTTCCCAAAAAAAAACAGCAGACAGGGTTTTAGTGAAAAACAGCGGGTTTTTCCAAAAATTTGGGCCCACGAACGGGCCACCCCACGACCCAGAGACGATTTTCGGGGGCCCAACCCGGCAAAACGAAAGATTGAAAAAGCCCAGGGAGGGCGAACGTGGTGCGGAAGGAAACCCCGGGGCCCCAGTGGGATAAAGGGTGTGACATCTTCAAAAACCTTTTCCCCGTAATGCCCAGATCCGGTTTTAAACCCGAAGAGGATGGAAAGGAGTTTAAAATTTCCAAACGCCACAGGGGACCATGGGATACTGGGCGAAAGGCAGGGGTCGCAGCAGCCCGGGGGGGCCGGGCCGGGGCACCTTTTTTTCCCGGCAAAAAGTGGGAACAGGACCCCACGAATCTTAGTATTTTTTAGCCAAAGGCCCTGGCCACCAGAAAAACCCGAGAGTTTCAATTGGAAACGATCTAGGGGCCCCCGGAGTTCCTCCCAAACAAAGACCATTGTCCCCCAATTCAGGATTCTCTTGCGCAGCGGGGCCCCAAAACTTTGGGCTTCCCAGGAGGTATCTGCCGAAGGGGGGAACCGGTTTGTTTGCTGGGATCAGGCGTTCCGGAGGTTTAAGGGTGTTGGGGCCCCGGGCGGTTCCTTTCCATTGAGTCAGTGCGCGAGAGAGAGATCTCCCCTAAAGTTTTTTTCCCCGGCTGGGCGAAAAGGGAAATCCGGAAGTCAAATCTAGGAAAAAAAAAAAAACCACCGTGCTTCCCCGGGGATTGGGGCCGGCCCGGGGCCGGGACTGGAGTTTAATGAAGATTTTTGTGATCCGTATATACCTCAAAAGGAGACGAGCTCCCCCCAAAGAAGATGCCGCCCCCTTTTTTTCCGGGGGCCTTTCTTGTTTAGCTAGTAATTCTCGGCCCCCAAAAAGCTGTTCCTCTACGCTGACGAAAAAGGTTTTGGGGAAAAGAAGCCGCAGGGGGAGGGGTTCCCCCCTTTGGGACCCTTTTGAGTAAGGTTTGCTCCGGCCCCCACAAAAGGAGGCGTCCACCCCCAAAGGGGAGAAAGGTTTTTTCAGGGTCAGGGCGGACAAAATAGGGGGGCGGAAGCAAAGGCCGACTTAAAAACCGAAAAGGGCCCTTTTCGGCCCCCCGGGTGGCCAAAAATTTTGGGGATTACCCTTTTTTTCCGGGTTTTAAAGCCACAATTGGAAACCACCAGGTAGGGGGAAGTGAGGGGATAAAAATGGGCTTAAAAATTACCGGAAAAACCCAAAAAACGTTGTATGGGTCGAAGTCCAAAAGGTGGGCCATTGAAGGGTACAGGGCCGGGTTAAAAAGGGGGGTCCATTTGTAGGCCCTCGGTTGGGACAAAGTAACCAAGGAAAGGCAACTGGTTTGGTTTGGAAAAACCCCACTTCCAATTTGGCAAACAGGGGGGTTGGGTGGAAAGGGGTTTTTCAGGAACCCCTTTTTTTTTGGCGCACCTGTGGGTTTGATGGGTCCCGGGGGCAGGTGAAAAAACCAGGATGTCCCCTTCCCGGGAAACGATGACCCCAGGTGTAGAGCCGGTCCCCCAAGATGGGCGTTTTCGGAAACCCCCCGAAAAACCGGGGGGCATTGCAAAAGGGGGCCGAAAAAGGCATTGCCAGATACTCAAAAAGGGCCCCTCGCGGGGATTGAAGGTAGTCTTCCAAAAATCATTTTCCCCTCACGGGTTCTGATGGGGGGTTGATGCCCCGGGGGAGGTCCCAAAAAAGGGGGGAAAAACCCTTGGGTCCCTGAAAACGGTCAAAAAGGGTTCCGTTTTAAATTTGTGGCAACAGAAAACCCATTTTTCAAAAGGTAATCTGGTTTGACCCCCGGTATTTGATTTCAAGGAACGAGAAAACCATCCTTCTTCTGGGGACGAAGAAAAACCCGGCTCCCGGGGGGTGATGGGGGGACTTGCGAAAAAAAACCTTTTTTCAAAGGTTTTTCCCCGGATTTTAAAATCCGACATGGCCTGAGTCTCAGGTTCCCGGCAAGGGTTTAAAAATCTTTCCCCGAGGGGGGACTGGTCCCTGGGGAAAGGGGGTCAATGGGGGCAGTCATAGGGGGGAGGGGGAGGGAAAGGGAAAACCCGGGCCTTTTTTCTCCCGAAAAAAACGGCCGTGTAGTCCCGGTATTCAGGGGGGAAGCCCTGGGGGGCCCCGGATGACTGTGAGGTGGGTGGCCCGGCGGCCCCCGGAACTAGAGACAGCGATTCTGGGAGGGTTTGGGGCCCCCCGCGTAGAAACCCTTCCCCCGGGTTTTTCCCGTCCCAGGGTCGGGGTGGGACTGCAGCCCCCGGAAAAACCCCCAAAAGGGTCGGGGGAGGCCCACCCGGAAGGGGGAAAAGACATAGAAAAGGGGATCTTTCCCCCTTTTGTAAAAAACCCCTTCGTGGAGGGAAAAAATGGTTGGTTATGCCGAATTTGGGCCCCAATAAGAAGCCGCCCCTCACGGAGGATAAACACCGGGGCTTCTCCAGACGGGTCACCGGAAGGGGATTCTCGGGACACCAGGGGGGGCCCTGAATAAAGTTCCCGGGATCCAAGTCCAGAAAGGCCGGGGTAACCCCCAAAAAACGAGGGGCCCGGCACCCCGGGCGAACCTCAAACCGGAAACCCGTTCGCTTTAAAAAAAGGACGGGATTTTTCTGGCCGCTAGGGCGTCCTTTAAATCTGCCGGGACAGGCCCTTCTTAAAAAATGGCACATAGAGCGGCGTCGTTCCCGGGGCAACTCCGACGCCAGGGGCCGAAAACGAACTGCGTACGTCGCCGACCCGAGGAGGCCCCCCCGGGACGATTTTTAAGCGGTCTCTGCCCAGGGAAAACCCCCTTGCCCGGGTCTTCAAAGAAAAATGCGGAACTCTGAGAGGAAAGCCCGTAGGTTTCCCTCCTTTACTGGGGTCGCCCCCGGGTCCCCAGAAAAGGGGTTTTTTCCCAAACCCAAAAGCCTTCCCGGCAGCAGACTGACCCCAAGGCCACCCTTTTGGAAAGTTTCCCGTGGGGAAATTTACCAAACCCAAACAAATCAATGTGCAAACCACTGGGTAATAAAAACCCCTCCCGTTTTTGGGGTCCCCCTTTAAACTTGTTTAGGTAGTGGTAACGTTTTGCCGGAGAAGCCGGGGTGCTGGCGGAGGGGGTCGCCAAAGGAAGGGGGAGTTTGGGGCTGTTGGTTAGCCAGGAGCTGCTTTCAGCTGGGGACAACTGGTTACTCTGGGGGTTGTTGGCCCCTAGTTGTTGTGACTGCTTGGCCATATCGCGTTTAGATCCGGGTCCCCCGGGCAGAGGTACCTTGGGGGGGGATCCATTTGGGCCCATCTTTTCTGTAACAAATGCAATGTTGGAAACCGCTGGGCCACCGCAAGCTATGGGTTGTAAGCCGTTAAAAAAGGGGCCCGGGAAACTTTAAATAGAAAACCCGGTTTTCACCAAGCCCGCCGCAAAGCGGGAAAGGACTTGCTGCGGCGGAGAACACCAGGGGCGCCCCACTGGCGTGACCCTTTTCCTTTCGGTGGCAGCCCAAGGGAGTGCGGGGGTACAAAATCGTTTAAACGTAGGCGAAAATCGGGGGCAGGCAAGAGGTTCAGGGAGGCGGCAAAGGTTCGTGGTCAAGGAACACAGGGGCGAAAAAGGGTTTTGGTAAAACCCAAATTTAGGCCCAAAAAGGCAGAAGAAGCTTTTTCTGAAGGCCCGTACGGGACTAAAGGGAACCGGGCCCAAAAGGGGACCCGGGAAAAGGGAAAGGGAAATTAAATAGGGGCACCTGCCCGCCTTAAAACCCAAAAATGGGCGTTTCGCCCCCTTTTTAAAACCCCGAGAGCCGGCCCCCCGGCGCCTAAGGCCGGGGGGCATGGGGCCCCCACCGGCCGGGGCCCGGAGAAAAGGGGGACCCCGGGAGCCGGGAAAAGGTAAGAGGGGGGCAGGCCGGGGGCCCCCCCCCGCGGGAAACCCGGGAGGGGCCGCCGGGGACCCCACGGGGGGCTGGGACAATTTCCAAGGGTGGGGGTGGGCCATCCAAAGGGGTTTTAAACTTTCCCCCGTCCCGGAAAGGGGATGGTGGGTGCCCCTTAGGCCCAAGGGTTTTCCAAAAAGGGTGGGGGTTTTATCAATTCCCCGGTGTCTAACTTCCCCCAAAGGGGATGATTGGGCAGCCCCTTAGGGAAGTTTGGGCCAATGTGGGGGGTGATCCATCCAGGGGTCTAACTTTCCCGTCAGGAGGCAAAGGTGGGGTGCCCCTTTTGGAAGTTGTCCCCAAAAAAGGGGGGGGTGATCCATCCAGGTGTCTAACTTTCCCGTCAGGGGCGATGGTACTGCCCCTTAGGGAAGTTTTTCCAAGGGGGGGGGTGAAACCCCTCCAGGTGTCTAACTTTAACCCCGTTTAGGGGAAAGGGGGTGGTAAATGCCCCTTAGGAAGTTGTTTTCCCGTGAATTTTCAAACAGATTGGGAAATGGGCCATTGTTTCACTCAACAAACAGGGATGTATAACATGTGAGGGGGGTTTTCTTTTTTTTAATTTGGTTTGTCTTGTCTTTCGCAGACATATATTTGGCTGGATACGGGAGTATAATTAAAATCCATTCCAAAATCCAACAGCCAAAAAAATTTTTGGGCCAATGAAGAAACCTTTTTGGCCAAACGCGTGGGACGGGACCCTTTGGGGATCCCCATTTTTCCCCTTATATGGGTAATGCTTTTTCAAATTTTCTATGACTATCCCCTTTTTCGTCTGGGGTAATATGATGCCCTTTTAAATTGGGGGCCCCTTTTAGTTTTTGTTTGCGGGGTATACCGCTTTGTAATAGAGTTATTACAGGTTTTTACAAAAATCTACCAAATTCGCATCTCATTTGTTTGCATGCAAAAATTAAAAACCGGGTAGCTTGTGAAAATTTTTTTGGTTGTATAATATTACTTTAAAAATTTTTTTTTCCCATTTATCTGGTTTTTTTTATGTGCATATTTCAATTTTTGTTTTCTGGTTTTTTGTACTTGTGAACCCCATTTGTCCGCTGAGTTTTTTTTAAATTTGGGCCTTTTCCCCTTTTGGGAATTGTTTTTAAATTTTTTTTATTTTTGATGTTTTGTACTATTCGTTTATATTTGGTATTTTGTTCATAAAATTATTTTTGTAATTTTTTTATCGAGGAAAGACTCCAATTTTTCTTGTTTTTTTTTTTTTTTTTGTTTAATATAAATTTTAGATTGTAGGGCCGAGCACGGTTTTTAATAGGTTAAAATTTCTACAAGGGGTTGGGTTTTTTTAAGATGTGATTTTAGAAATATGTAATTTTTATGCCTTTTAATTTAATTTACTTTTATCCAAATTTAAAAAAGACATATGCTATATAAGACATATGTATATTTCTATCAAGTCTAATAGATCCCTGTGTATTTGCTGCGTCATGCTACCCCCACAGGAGGGTCTATTTCTGCTCATAGTGTTTTGACCTTGGTGACCCCTCCCTGACTGCTCAGAAGTTCAAAGCAGATTCTTCTCCCCCCACTGTAGTGATCAGAAGCTGATAATATTACACCACTGATGGTCAGATACTTTCTCCCCCCACTGTACTGATCAGAAGCTGATACTATTACATAATGCACAGCTATTCTCATACTGCGCCATGTATGGATGATCAGATAGTTAAGAAGTCTCTGGAAAAGCTGACTGGACCACTTTAGACATAAGAGATGCCATGTTTGGGCATCTTGAGCGTTAAGGGAGACAGCTCTGACTAGTATAAAAAAGCTTCCTGTGCCAGTGAGAGTTCGAGCTTCGGCTGGGGCATGCCATGTGCCCAGCACCCCTTGATATGTCATCGGCCGAATCGGGGGTACATTTAGTACCGAGGGGCTCTCCCGTTTCACTGTGTGCAAGAACTATGCATGGATAACATCTGTAACTAAGCTAAGTATCATTCTATCTTAATTCTATTTCTCTATTTTATGTAATAAACCTTTCGATTTTTATATATATTGTCTGATTGCAATTAATTTCTTACCCGCCAATCAATCACCCGCTTACACACGGGTGTCAAACTGTGGCTCTCCAGCTGTTGGGAAACTACAACTCCCATGATGCCCACTGTTATAGATTATACAAATGCATGATGGGAGTTGTAGTTTCCCAACAGCTGGAGGGCTGCAGTTTGACACCCCTGGCCTAGAGTGAACTGTGAGAGCTCAGCCAGTGCATTGCTGTAAGCCACAGAGGAACAGCTCCTCCTTCACTGATTTCTCCCTCCTTATTTCCTTCGGAGGGTGTTGGCACAAAGAGCAAATGTGTCTGTTTATCATAGACTACATGGAACATTGAGAAGGGAAGCAAGAATTCGGGAGACGGCAAGAGAACTAACAAAACCACAGCTGCAAGCACTGCAAGCAACGGCTGCAAGCTCTGCAAGCACTGCAAGCAACGGCTGCAAGCAACGGCTGCAAGCTCTGCAAGCACTGCAAGCAACGGCTGCAAGCACTGCAAGCAACGGCTGCAAGCAACGGCTGCAAGCTCTGCAAGCACTGCAAGCAACGGCTGCAAGCAACGGCTGCAAGCACTGCCCGACTGGCAAACGTACCTATCACTACTAACATGCTTCCAGCCAGTGAGAACATTGCAGGACTTGGCACTGTCCCCCCAACTCCGAACTGGGTGTCTAAGATGAAGAAACAGCCCATCAAGTCGCTGAGTGCGGTGATGATCCTTATAGGAACGTTGCAGTTGGGTTTTGGGGTCTCCATGAATATGGCAGAGAAAAAGGACCCGCCGCTCGTTTCCCGCAGTGGAGTCTCCTACCTGGGGAGCCTGGTGTTTATCGCTGCCGGGATCATCACTGTCATCTTTGCAAATGAGGAAAAAATTGTCAAGATAAAGTTGTGTCTTGTCAGCCATGCGATAAGTGCAACATTTGCTGCCGTTGGAATCGTTTTCTATGCCGTGCAGGTGTATACAGATACTCAGGCGTGCTGGGTGTACGAGGGTGGCGATCACGAAATGTGCATTCCAGGGAATTCCACTTTCTTTCATCGACCTGGCTATTACTACTGGAGCTTTGCAGACTATGTCTATGTACTGCGTGTGTCCGTGCACGCCCTGGTGCTCTTTTATGTTATCGTTGGCCTTGTTGTATCAAGCAGTATCGTATTATTGAGATGGAAGTTACTCAGAGAAGCCGGATACACCCCACAAAGATCCTGGTGTATGAAGTGAGGGAAGAAGATACAGCTGTAACGTTTCATATGTGAATACTGACATCATCAAGGAGCATTGACATCATCGTTCACTGAGAACTTAACAGGAAGTACTTAAAGGGGTCGTCTCACTACAAGGATTACTGCTTTTTATGTTAGGCTATGTTCACATGACAATTATTGGGACGTATCTCGCCCCGTATTTTGCGCCGTACTGCGCTCAATACGGGGCGAGATACATCCTAATAATTACGGTAATCCACAGCTCTCTTTAGAGATTATGGATTACGTCTCCTCTCCCTGCTCGCACAATACGGCGAGCGGGGGAGAAATGACATGCTACTTATTCACGGCGTATACGCGCCGAGAATAACGAATGTCTATGGGGACGGCGAGCGGCCAGCCCCCCCGCCCCGCAGGAGCTTACGCGGCGTGATTACGCCCCGCAATTATGCTGTGTGAACCCTGCCTTAAAGATCTTGCAATAAAAAGTCACTTTCCAATATGTGTCCATTAACTGCGTCCTACTATTTGAGATACCCCCTCTTGTATGGGCTGCATCAGCTCCTCAGGTCACTATAGCTACAGACCTGTTTGATCTCTCCTGATAGGCTGCCAGCACTGGTTGCTATAGCTACAGACCTGGATTCTACTGCAGCCTAGTGGAAGCCTTCTATCTTTGCTTGCTCAAATAATTGTAGGAATTTAGCAACAATAGTGCTAAAGGTTAAAGTGGAGCAGTTTGCCCAGGGCAATGGTCAGTTGAGAGCTGTTAGGCCATGTTCACACGGCTTTAAAAATGGGCCGTATTTCGGTCCGTAATTACGCGCCAGAGTGCGCAAATTATGGGCTGAAAACGGCCCATTCATTACGGTAATAGAGAACTATGGATGACGTCTCCTCCTCCTGCTCGGCGAATACGCCGGGCGGGGAGATAAGTGACATGTGAATTACCAGCGGTGTATTTCGCGCCGCTGGTAATGCAAGTCAATGAGCCGGCGAAGTGCCGGCCCCCGCTCCCGCCCCGTCCAAAACGGCGTAATTGCGGGGCGTAATTACGTCCCGCAGTTAAGCCGTGTGAACATAGCCTTAGGGTGCTTTCACATGGTGCGTTTTTTTGGGTTTTTTTAGCAGAAAGGCACAGCAATTAATGCTGTACATCCCTGCATCAAAAATGCTTCAAAAAACGCACTGTGTGAAAGCACCTAAGGGGCCGTTCCACACGGCTTATTTTGCCGCGGATTTTGGCGCCGTACTGCGCGCCGGATTTGCGCTGCAGTACGGCACCAATCCGGCGCGAGTAATTACGGTAATCCACTGTTCTCATAGAGAACAGTGGATTCCGTTGCCCCTATCCGCTCGGCGAATCCGCGGGGTGGGGAGAAAGTGACATGCACATTATCCAGGCGCAATACGCGCCGTGGATAATGTAAGTCTATGGGGCCGGCGGGCCGCGCCCCCACCCCGCCCCTGCACCCGCCCCTTATTCAAGCCGGAATTGCGAGCGCAACCGGCTCGCAATTCCGGCTTGAATAAGCCGTGTGAACCGGGCCTAAGGATACGACCATACTGCAGATGTAAAATGCCGGTTGGATTCTGTTTAAGAATCCGGACAGGATTTTATCATCTTTTCAAAGGTTTTGGGGGACGGTTCTGTCCGTGGTTTGCAGATTCACCCGTCCCCCATAACTACTGAATTGCACATCTTCTGTCTGAAAACTGGACGGAAGATTGTGCATGCTCCAGTTTTTAGGAACGCCCGCGGCTGAATGGATTTTCTATTAGCCCCGGTTCACACGGCTTATTCAAGCCGGAATTGCGAGCCAGATTGCGCTCGCAATTCCGGCTTAAATAAGGGGTGGGGGCGGGGAGGGGGCGCTGCCCACTGGCCCCATAGACTTGCATTATCCAGGGCCGTATTGCGCCTGGAAAATGTGCTTCACTTTTTCCCCCCGGCGGCTTCCCCAGCGGGGGGGGGCGGGGAATCCACTGTTCTCTATGAGAAACGGTGGTTACCGAAATTTTCTGCGCGGATTGGAGCCGTACTGCAGCCAAACCAGAGCGAGTACGGCCCCAAACCCGTGGAAAATAAGCCTGTGAAGGCCCCTTAAAATCTATGGGATAGTTTCTTGAATCCAAAAACCATCCGCCCAAAAAACCCATCCATGGGAAACAGAACCAATCTATTAGTTACTATGCAGCCCACTTTCCCTCTTTTTAAAGGGGGTTGTTCACTACAGGGATCGTGTTTTTATGTTAAAGATTTGAAAAAAACAACCCTTTGAAATATGTCCTTACCAGTGCCTACCTTTCCAAAATCCCCCTTGTATGGGCTGCAGCAGTCCTCAGGGCACTATCTACAGACTTTTTTTGATCTTCCCTGATAGGTGCCGCATGGGGCGCATAGTTACAGACCTGTTCAACTTCCTGATGGCTGCCCGCACTGGTTGCTATACTGCAGATCTGTTCAATTCTCCCCGATAGGCTGCCAAACACTGGGCGCATAGTTACAGACCTGTTCAATCTCTCCCTGATAGCTGCCCGCATGGGTTTCTATAGTACAACCGGCTTCTACTGCGCCTAGAGAAGCCAGTAACATGCCCCCGATTTTAAATGAAACCCAAAAAAAAAGCTGAGGTAATAGGAATCAATGTAGTGAGACAACCCCTTTAATTTCATTGCAATTTCAAGACCAGTTTTTCTGCTGTTTGTCCTGACAGTATAGAATACTATATATGTTGCTCTTTGTTTTGCATGCTAGGGGTATGTATAATTTAGTTCTTCACAAATGTTTTAAAAGCATTTCAAGATACTATATATACTTTTATTTTTTTTGTAAACATAATTTTTATTAAATTTTACAATAACAAAAACATATAATAACTGTCCATTAGATGATCGACACACAAAGAAATAATATAAGGCATCATTACTACAGATAAGAAAAGTACTAAGCAATGAAAGTACAAAATAGCACTAATGACATAATTTGGTATCATAATAATAAGAATGAAGCAAAAGAAGTCTCCATCTTCACTAAAGAAAGAAACCATATACTTTTATAATATTCTAGTAAGACCTAATGCACACACAGATCTGTAATATTATGCAGCAACCTATGGGCTCATACTGTACGACTGTGTGTCTCTGATACAGAGGAGACTGGAACCCTCATATTACCCTGCCAAACTTACATGCTCTCCTAGACGAATTTCTCCATCTAACAGGTTATAAAATAAATAAAAATAAGACAGAGGCCCTTCCAATAGGTATCCCTCGGGATCAGCTCTTATACCTTCAATCTAATTACCAATATAAATGGAAAGAGGTTTCCCTGACGTACCTCGGGGTCTCAATCACCAAATCCTTTGCTTCCTTGTATGGACAAAATTTTCCGAGGCTGTATCTAGAGATGAAGAGGTTGCTGCAAAGATGGAAATCGTTGCCCCTATCTTTGATGGGAAGAATAGCGGCTATAAAAATGACGTTGTTACCAAAAATTTTATACCTGTTTGAAACTCTCCCAGTAACCGTTCCCCTTGGTGACCTTAGGGCCCTTCAGGCTACTTTTTTGAGGTTCATCTGGAACTATAAACGCCATAGGGTGGCCAAGTCGGTTTTACAAGCGAGCAAACAAAAAGGGGGCCTAGCGTTGCCCGATATAGTCAAATACTACTGGGCCACACATTTGCGACGAATCCCAGCATGGTCATCCCTATACGCTTTTTCGCGCTGGGCGGAAATTGAGAAGTTATGGCTTCAAAATGTACACCCCAATTCCTTGTTATGGTCCGACACACCGGTGCAAACGAATGTTGCTCTGTTGGGACCGATGGCTCTTACTAAGGCAATATGGCTAAAATGTAGATATAAATTCAAGTTATGCTCGACAGCATCGGCCATGGTATCTTTCCTATTTAATCCATTGATGCCCAGTGCAATGGGAAATATTTTAATGAAACCTTGGTTTGACAATCAGTTGTTCCGTTTAGCAGATTTAATTGACCATAAAACTCTCAAATTATTGCCGTTTCATTCTCTGCAGGAGAGATATACGTTGCCAAACAACTGTCATTATGGATACTTGCAGATTAAACATTTCATGCAGCACCTTTTCCGCTCAGATAGAGTTTCCACCCCTACGAGGTTTGAAAGCCTATGTAAGCTGGCAACCTCGACAAGAGGGCTCATCTCCGATATTTATAACATATTATTACACCCAGATCCACAGGTACCAATACACCATAGCTATATGGACACCTGGGAAAATTACATAGGGAAGCCCATTCCACTAGAGACCTGGAATCTTATATGGAAAAACGCGACTAAGGCCTCGTTCACACGGCTTATTTCAGAACGATTTACAAAGGACCGATGAAAATACGTCTGAAATCAGTTGAAAATCAGTTCAAAATACTGCCACTAAGTGTTGCACGTATTTGTTACTGATTCCCGACGGATTCACCATCTCCAATCTTTAGATGGTAAAACCGTCCGGAAATAATTGACTTTTGGGAATTGTTTTTCCGCCGGATTGCCGCCAATCCCGCGGCAATCCGGAACGGAACAACCTCGTTGAACGACAAGCCGTTTTTTTCATGAAACAATAGAAAAAGGCGTACTTATTTCGGACGGTTTTTGCCGACGGAGGGACTCGTCAATCCGTCGGCAAATACGCGAAAATAACCGTGTGCACGAGGCCTAAAACATCCACATGTAGCATTTACAAGGAGAATATCTACAAGATCCTGACTTGTTGGTATCATACTCCTACATTGTTGCACAAATTAAACCCGGCAATTCCGGAGGTTTGTTGGAGATGTCATGCTCCTCGAGGGCATATATATCATATATTCTGGACATGTCCGAAGATCCGAGATTTCTGGAAAGGGGTGCGGAGGATGATTTATGAGATAACAGGGGTCCTTGGGCCTAATGATCGGCTGTTCTGCCTGTTCAACGTCTTACCTATAGACGGTGATAAATATAATATGAAGCTAACCATCTATCTGTTGACAGCAGCAAGATGCTTAATTTCGAACCACTGGAAGAGCACTAGTTCTCCAACGTTAGAAGAATTGAGGGTCAGGGTTGGACATATAAGAACAATGGAATATCTGACAGCACTATTGAATAATACCCTGGAGAAGTTTGAGGGCGTATGGCAGCGGTGGGATCATCATATTGCTCTAGAGGGTTAATAAGACTAACTAGAGTGGTCTCCTACACGAAGTCAGCAAAAGCTAACTAGATCAGAGGTTGCAATAGAGTAATTAACTTCTCCCCTTCCCTCGTGTGTCTTGTCTAGTGTTAATGCTTTGAAAAAAATGGATGTTCTTTCACGTCTTTTTTCTGCATTGGTTGTTAGCCGTATAACTTTGTTGCTCTTAGTTAATTGTCTTAACTTTTTATTATCGATGTACAATCTATGGAAAACATTTTGTAACTAATGTTATAACAATTCTTTATCCATAATTGAAATAATTGCTTGAGTAAAAATTTCTAGTTTTAAAAAAAACCAGTTAAACAAAAAAAGGGCTGGTTTCTTTGGCTATTTCAACGGGTAAATTTTTGGCCAAATTCCCCGCAATTACCCGGTTGACGGGGGGGGGGCGGGAGCGGGGGACTGAGCAGGGGGCCGGGATTGCCCGGCCCCAAAACTTTTTTACCCCGGGGGGTAACCCGCTAGTATTCACATGTCAATTATCTCCCCGCCCGGCGGATCCGGGCCCGGGGGAAGTAAGTAAAACCCCCTAGTTCACTATGAAAAACTGGAATTTCCCTAATGAATGGGCCGTTTTCGGCCCCTAAATTGGGGCACTTCGGCGCGAATACGGGCCCCAAATAAGGCCCATTTTTAAGCCGTGTGACATCCTTTACACATATCAGGCTAGTTTTCCACCCGCTGTGTTTTAAAAGGTTTTTCCTTCAAAAACATTAGGGGACAGTTGTGAAGTGATTTATAATAGGATTTGTGGGTTCAAAAGTCACTCATTTTTGTGCCTCATTTGATCCCGGGGGGGGAATTTTTTATCAAAGCCCTTTTTTTGGGAGTCCAGGGCTAGCTATAAGGGTGCAGAGGTAGATCGATAGGGCCCTAAAGTCCGAGGGGGCCCCCCAAAAACCCCTTTTTGCCACAGCATTTTAATGCAATGGGAAATGAAAAGGGTCCCCATTTCAATATTTGCACTGGCCCAGAAGCTACAAGTTACACCTAAAAAAAAAAGCAGGCAGAGCTGCGCATAAAATTTAGACAAGAAAGCTGCTCCCCCGGTGGTGTATTTTTTCGGGGTGCACTGACACGAAGATGCGAAAATGAAAAACCTTTTTTTTTGGCTCATTTTACTCCGACACTTTTTAATTTTCGTTTATTTAACAGTGGTGTTAATAAATTCCCACATTAGAGGGAGTAAAAGGACTTGTTAACACACATGGGAATCCCAAAAAGGGGAAGCGTCCCTCTGGTTTGATCTGAATCAGTGTGGAA